>VURO01049616.1:1091-14912 GCA_015108175.1 Pelvicachromis taeniatus | reverse complement strand
ACAAGATTTATTGATTTTCTTTTTTTTTTTGTTTTTTTTTTTTTTTTTTTTTGTTGTTGCTATTTTTTTGTTGAGCCTCTTAACAGTGACCTGTCAATCATTCAAACATGTGTCTACACATAATAGACAGCTTACCAAAGAACCAGTTTTCAGGCACTTTGCTACTAGCAGCAAAAACACATCATTTGTTCCCATTTATTTAATTGAGTCTTTGAAAAATCTCCAAAAGATAACACAGCTCGACATGCATTGAATCAAAGTCTTTCCCAAAGAGCTAATTGGTGAAAACTTGGCATGGTGTGCAGTGTGTCCTTAAAAAATGCGAGAAGAGAAAAGAAGAGGTGAGAGGCCTACAAAGCTATCTACAGCACATGAACGGTATCTGAAAGTCAACAGAAAAGAAATATGGGGGGGAAAAAACAAAAATACAGAAGAAATATGCTGCAAAGACCCGACACATGAACTATTGCTGAAGTCTTATGAGAAATCATCTCAGTGGAAGAGTCGCTGTCAAAAGGCTGAGGTATGACAAATTACACAACGGACTAAAGTAGATTCAAAGTGGACAACAGGTCTCATGTACTGATGAATCTAAATTAAAATGTTCTGGCTCAGATCTTTGTCAGTGTACTGAGGAGGTCAGGAAAGAGGTAGAACGATAAGTGTCTACAGCCATCTTTCCATGTATGTTAGCGTGTTCCAATAAATTACTATATGTATTTCTCATTTTCCCAGCAAAATAATCAATGAGCAAAACCATTGCATAGTACTGTATATGCTGTGGTTGGCACTGTTAAGTAACAGCAAGAAGCTTGTGTGTTTGAACCTCTTGGTTGTCTGGGGACTGTGAAGCTTGCGTGTTCCCCATGCTCTCCATCTCCTCGTGGGATTTCTTCTGATGTTTTCCAGTTTCTTCCCACAATCCAAAGACATGCATGTTAGCATCATTCCTCTTCTTTCAGCTGTTCCCATTAGGGTATTGTGGCCATTGCAGATCATCTGCCTCCATCTCATTCCATCATCTACAGCTGCATGTTAGGTTAATTGTTGATTCGAAACTGCACGTGGGTACTGCTATGTAAAGCACAGTGAGTGTGGAAAATGTACCATATGAGTAAAATTTCCATCTCATTCACATAAGAAAGCCATGCTAGAAAACACTAGGCTAAATGCTGCATATGATTTTCACTGTGTGTGTTTCATCACGATAAGGCTAGCTAACCAGACACCAACACAAAGCATTTAATGAAAAATTTGTTAAGAAACTAAAGACTCTGATTCTTTAGCTGATAATGAAGTTATTCAGGGGGTTTAGCGCTGACTTGGCAGTCCATCCAACAGACGTTTGACTCAAACCCCCCAATTTAAGCCAAGTGGCCCTAGAAGAAGACTGACAATGTATGTTTCGCAGTACTATCTGAGCTGGGACAAATTTTAGTTTGGAAAAATTTTATGGAAGATATTTAGTGCATTTTTTTCTATTCTTGTCATCTCAAATCCTTTCAGGGGGTCTAGACCCCCAGTTTCCCATCAGCTTTCACAGGGAGTAGTAATTTAAATGGGTCGATTTTATTTGTTTGGTTTCTTAATGTTGGCCTTGCTGTGAAAGTGGAAGTTATAAGTGGACTATCTCACCAAATAAATAATAATAATATGAGTCTAAAGTGAACATAGAGATTCAAATTTTTTACACCCCAGAAAATATAACAGTGTTTTAAACATACCCACTTCTGAACTATTTAGTCTGTGGGAGACTAAATAGCAACACTGCTGTGACTAAACTTTGTTCAATTCCCTTCAGGCATCACCACCGTGCTGACCATGTCCACCATCATCACCGGGGTCAACGCTTCAATGCCTCGGGTCTCCTACATCAAAGCTGTGGACATTTACCTCTGGGTCAGTTTTGTCTTTGTCTTCCTATCGGTGATAGAGTACGCAGCGGTGAACTACCTCTCCACGGTACAGGAGAGGAAAGAGAGGAAGCTGAGGGAGAGAGTAAGTGTTCCTTTCATGTTTCCCCCTCTGACTTTGCCCCTGGTTAAGAACAGACTTTAACTTTTGATTTTTTTTTAATGGCTCACACTGACAATTTTTACACGGATACTTTATCTTCACCACAATCTGTGTAATAACTCTGCAGCGGCATGTTTTATTCTAACACATTTAGTTGTTTTAGAAGTAGTTTAAAGCTTTTGGATAAGCTGTGAAAGCTATAGCCTAAAACAGTCAAATTTACCATTTAACAAAAATGTAGAAAAAGAGTCATAAAGCACATTATTTATTTTTTTTAATTAGCTTTTACAAATATTATACTTAAAATCCAGTGTGCTGGCTCAGATTTTCATATAAAATGTGAATTCAGTTTGTTATTTACCTAATAAATAACAATACAATTTTAGCTTTAAACAAGCGTTTGGCAGACTTCTAAAAATATTTGTGTTTTCTTTTTTTTTTACAACAGGTAGTCTCATAATTTTATTACACACTGTAACTGCTTACATGTTTGATATTAATTAAAATTTTCTAATTTCCACAGTACCCCATGTTTTTGGTACATTACATTATTTCTATTTGTTGTTTGTAATTTTCATTTCAACCCCTTGAAACTAATCCCTTGGCAATGCCATAAATCTCAGGTTTGTATATTACCTCGCATTGTACTGGAATTATTTTATTAACTGAGCATTTGAAAACATTACTATAAATAAGGGAATCAAATATGTCATTGCAAACGAAGAGGCGATCAAAATGCTCTGCTCATATAAAAAATAAATACATTTAAATTTGGCCAATCATTCCTTAAAAAACAAAGCTGTTTTCTTGCATGGTTGTTTATAGATCACTCCCAAAAGTCTGTTCTGGCAAATTATAGGCAGAGGTTTGCACTTTCACTTAGAGCATCATGGTGATGAGAGCTGGGTCTGAGAGACCAAGCAGCTGTTTTCAGAGTAAGATAAGTGTGCTCAACGTTTTGATTCACACTGCTGGAGACAGTGCTCCTTGAGACTTCCTCCTCTTCCACAAAATGCAAATTGAAATTCAAGATGAAGGTCAGTGTCAAAAGTAGCAGCCGGAAGTGTTCCAGAGCTGCACAAGTAACAATGCACGATGCACTTAATGCGTCTCAATTTTAATTGTACTACCAATCTGTGAAAATGCTCCACTTCTCTTAATTAAAATCGTGTTACTGGTTCATTAAAGTGTCGTGTATACACATGGTTATTGCAAATAAGACAGTTAATAAAACCAGACGTTTACGAGACGTATTAATAGTTCCATCTAAGTCGACACTCAGGCGGCTGACCTGAATTTTATACTGAAATATTTTCCATATTTAAATAATTATAAACTGATGAAAACATGATTTAATAATTTATATGCATTTCCAATAAACAGATATATTTTCTTAACTGGCTTACTTTAAGCTGCTCTCAAGGCTATGGCAAATTATTTCTGGGACTACAGCTCTTTAACTATATTGGTATTCTTCATCTGCCAACTGCTGCGGCATATGGAGCCAAATTGCCCACGTACCCCGAGGAAGATTTCCAGCACAAACATCCTTCTATAAATGTTTCATACCAAAGTTATTTAAAGGCCAGGAGTGTGCAGACAATCATACATATAGGAATTCACTTATTTATAATATTAGAAAGTCTAAGATAGAAAGTCTACCGTAATCCATAACTCTTCGTGTGCTTTTTGCTAGCTTCCATGTACATGTGGCATTGGCAACCCTGATGAAATGATGATCGACCCCCAGATCACTGGATATGGGTCCACAGATGTCAACATCACAGGAAACTATGGGTTGCCAGAAAATGGGAGCCGCCAGGAACGAATTTTGGCCCAAGTGGCACTGAACGACCCACAGATCACAGGCCAGGTGAAGGCATCTAGAGGCTACGTGAACATCTGGATAGACACCCATGCCATAGACAAGTACTCAAGGGTCGTCTTTCCTGGAGCCTACATCCTCTTTAACATCATCTATTGGTCCATCTACTTGTAACCTGTGATGCACGAAATGCTGTTTCGTGCATGCTGGGACAGCAGGAGCTCAGCTCAGGATAAATGATGCTGCACTTGGAAGTGTTTGGGACAGGGAAACTGCGCATGAGATGCATGGGGACCACTAACAGATGGTGACCATTGCCTTCTTGACCCAGCCACTTAACACTTTAAAAAGAAATATAGGACAGTCATCGATGTTGTCACTTCATCAGTTCTCTGGTTTCATGCTGTATCTATAGTTCTGCTGACAGAAACACGTCTGGATGCTGTTGTCGCCTGAGGACGCAGACACGCACATACGTGGACTCGTGTCACTCTTCATGCTAACTGCTTCTTTTCTCAATGCAGTGACTCCAAGCACATTTTCAAAACCGACAGTGTGAACTGAAAACATACTGACATTGGCTGGCACTGCCAGCAAATAGACAGATCCTTTTTTCCTCTTTTTATGAGCTTCACCTGACAATCAATGAGAGACTAAAATTATTCAAAGGTATAAATTTAACATGTTGAGAAATGTGTTTGTTTGTTATCTAGCGGTGAGAAAGTTGATACCACTCTCATACTTGTAATTAAATATATGGCTAAATCCAGTAATAGCCATTTAGCTTAGCATAAAAACCCTAAGCAGGTTAAAAAGCCACGGTGCTTGTTTCTGTCCAGTGCTAAGCTACCAGCTTTTCTATAATAACGACAGCAAGTCATATATTTTGAGTGAATCCATACAGAAACAACCATAAAAGCCTGGTTTTATAGGGGGATTAGTGCTATTATTTCTCTACCGGTATAAATGCTTAGCTTAATGCTCAGAAGTACTACTATTTTTCTATCGGTATGACTGCCTAGCTAACGCTCAGAGGCAAGAAAAGAGTCTGGCAATTAAATTCCCAACTGAATGAAAATGTTTACAAAGATTAAAAAAACATATTACATCTTGTTAATTAGTCAGCCTTTGAGATGGTGGTTGGCAAATTTCGCCCAGCTGCTTCCCCCTTTTCCCCAGTCTTGTGTGCTCAGCTCAGCTGTCTCCTGGCTACAGCTTCACATTTACTGCAGACATGAAAGTGATATCAACCCACTCTCCCAACTCTGCACGAAAGCAAATAAACATCATTTGAATGAAAGTAAATGTTTTATTTAAAAAAAAAAAAAAAAGGTTAATTCAGAGCTTATTCTTGAACTTCCACATTTCCTTTGCAGCATGTTAATATGATTCAGTTTAGCTTTCAATTTTATTGTGAAATTTGTATCAATGCAGTTAATTTGATGTCAAGCTACTGCGCTCCACTTGTGTGACTTGACAACGTTGAGTAAAAAACGCAAAAATAATGCAGTCTATTAAAATTACAAATGTAAAAATGTATGTTTAGATCTCCCATGCACTATGATATTAACTTTTTTTTATGTTCTTCTTCTTTTCTTTTTTTAAAAAAATACAACTGAAGCTCATCTCCTCTGTTTGGTGTTGTGAGGCTTTGAGGTTCACTGTGACCTGCTAGTTGCTAGTTTTAACGTCTTTTTCAGCTTAAAAACAACTTTATACTTTGTTAGGCAAAAGATATTTTGAAAAAACTATTACAGGTATTTAAAAACTGTCATGTATGGGAAGCTGTTTAATAAATGTTTTGGTTTCTGAAAATCTGAGCTTGAGTGCTGAACATTGTAGCAACAGCATTATACATTTTAAATGAAGTAGTAACACAGAGAAATGCTTAAAGCCCAGGACACATGCAGACAACACAACACTTTGGATCTTTTGGACCCAGTTGGTCCCTTTTTCTTTTTTTTAAATCACATTTTTCTGCTCACTTATACAGCATATTTAAACAGTCCTGGAGCACAAGCCTTTACTGTTATTAGTCACTGGGTTGCTCACAGCTCCAAGGTCTTTCTTCTCTCTCTGGCACATGTCTGAGTGCTGATGAGCATTTAAAACAAATCATATACACTCCATATTATGTAATGCCATTAACCAATCACATGTGTGTAAAAGGACATATACAGTTACATTAAGGCTTTCCTCACAGAAATGTGAGAGAGTGGGATATGCTGAAGCATGTTTTTGTTGTTTTTTTTTTTATATCTAAGCAACATCCCGAAGGTGTCAATTTAAACTTCGTTCGCCATCTTCCAGCGAAAAAATGCGAACAAAGGCATCGCCGCATCAAAGCCGGCAGAAAAGGATAAAGCATCAAAAAGATGTCCGTAACCTGATTTTCCACCACATCTGTGCCCACTCTTGAGAGCCAAGTTTTTTTTTTTTAATCAAGCTGCGTAGCTGATGAAAGTAGGCCTAGAAATCTCAATGACTGAGAGAGGTAGTATGATTATGCAATCAAGTACAATAGGGCTATCCGTGGATAAAGTAATGCATTTAGGCTTGATTTATTTAGTGGGTCGTGGTGTAAAACTGGGAGTGTGCCAAAGTCGTCATCACTAACTTCACGTTGTCCACTACAATGGACTACAAAGATATTAGATATCTTAATTTGTGTTCCCTGTTAAAATCTCCTCTCCTCACATACGAAGTCCTTCATATCTTAAAGAAGTCATAGTACCATATTGTCCTAACAGAGCACCTCGCTCTCAGACTGCTGACTTGTGGGTCATAGAGTTTTAAATGTAGGATGGGAGGCAGAGCGTTCAGCTTTCAGGCCTCTCCTCTGTTTTAATTTGGGAGACAGACACCTGCTCTACATTTAAGATTAGGCTTCAAACCTTCCCTTTGATAAGGCTTATATTTAAGGCTGGATCAGGTGACCCTGAATCATCCTTTAGTTAAGCTGCAATGGGCTCAGGCTGCTGGAGGAGTTCCAATGATGCACTACTGCATGTGATTACATTTCTTTTTTCTTTCTTCCGTCGTTTGTGCTTTGTCCTGTATCCTTTGCTTTCAGTTTTGTCTCTTTTCTTTCTCCCCATCAGCTGCTCCTCCCTGGAAGTTTCTTCCTGTTAAAAGGGAGTTTCTCCTTCTCACTGTCACCAAGTGCTTGGACATAGAGGACCATCTCATTGTTGGGGGGTTTTCTCTCACACTCTAAGACCTTTAACTTAAAATATAAAGCACCTTGATGCAACTGTTGTTTTGACTTAAACCTTATAATTTATCCTATGTGTATTTCTAATTTCATTGTATTGAGGGAGTTCTTTCACTGCCTTCCAGTCACTTCTGTTTCAGTTTGGCCAGTCTAAAGTCATCTCTCACTTGCTTAAGCAGATCAGGACAGCACACTACATCCACAGCTGTCATAGACAGGGCCTTGGCTGTCCTCAGGGTATACAACTGGGCTTTTTCAGCTCCTGGCAGAGTAAGAAATATAAAGCACAGAGTAAACAGAAACTAAACAAACAGGAAAGCGATGATGGCTAAATTTCTCTTATCACAGTCTGATTCGGTTTAATTATAAGAAACATTAGTTCCCAAAAGCCACATGCTAAAATACCTGCTGCTTCGGTGTATTCCTCCGTATGATTTAATGCATCAGTGCAGATGTAGAAAAAAGGATGAATACCAGGGACTATGAAGGACACGTTGCCAAAGTCTGTAGAACCTGCCAGGTGATTAGAAATTCACTGTAATGGTGATTCAGTGTCGATCCAATGACCAACAATGCTGAAAAAAACACTAGATCACAGTTCTGCTATTAGACACATTGCTGTAAATATTTCTTTTGCACTGAGCAGCGAGAGAAGTGATTAATAAAATTGTCATTTATGCTTACCGCAGAAGCTGGCTGGCTGCTCTGGAAAGTGAATTCCCAAAGCTTTTCCATTACTTTCATACAGGCTTGCCAGTGTGGCATTAGGCAGAATGTTACAGTAGGCAGGGGTTGGGTAGATGATCTCCACCTAATGTAAACACAATTAAATGTAAGACCATAGCACATTTGGTCTGTCGTGTTTAACAGCACATAAGGCCATGCGTGCATAGTAATGTAACCTGCCTGAAGCACATGCAGACGAAGGAGAAAAGGAGCCTGAAGATAATCATGAATTATGTAACGCAAGTTCAGCACTTGGACAGCAATTATGGAGATATGGTATAAAAAAAGGGGGGATTGTTATATAACAGCAGTACTCTCTTGCACTGCTATATCAACATAGGCCGCTTCTACATATCTCCAACATACAGGAAAGCAAACTGAAGACGCTTTTACGTAAACATACTTGGCAACCGGTCGCTCCTGCAGCTGCCCTGAAGCAAGCTTCAGCTTTAGCCTTCAGGTCACCGAGGTCTTTGAGCAACGGGGTGCGCAAATAAAACTCTAATTCACTGTAGGCTGGGATAATGTTGGGCCTCTCTCCCCCATGTTTGATGATGCCTGTAGCAAAGACAAAACCAGAACATCAATAATGCAGGAGCTCATCCGGCTCGTGATCAATCACACTGTGAAGTGTGGTACAGAAAGAAAGTGATAACTTGCCTTGTCTTTCGGGGACTGCACTGAAAAAACTAATGAGTATTAAAATCCACTGACAAGTCAAAGAGGCTGTCAGTCATGCCCAGAACACGTTCACCACAAAGTGTTTGAGTTCAGGAGCATTATGACTCCATGGTTAGCAGTAATGCTTGCCATAAAAAAAAAAAAAAAAGCGTGAAAATGTCTATACATACATACATACATGCACACAAAGCTGTATTGGGCTTCATGGCATGGGTTTCCACAGCGGAAACTCATGCCATGAGTGAAGGATGAGGAGACACTTGACAGCACTAAAATGGGATTTGTGTCTCCTCCTGGGATGGATCAAAGGTGAGATGCTTTTTTTTCTCTGAGGTCAACACTAAAGTTTGAAACTTTAAGTGACTCTACCACAGCTTTTCCTCACCATGAATCCTCCAGTCTGGTTTGAGCTGCTGTCTGAGTACAGAGATGTTGTTATAGGCCAGGACGGCCGCATCCAGCGCATTCACTCCCTCCCAAGGGTACGCAGCTGCATGAGATGCCTTCCCGTAGTACTTCACACACATCCTGTGTAACATCAGCACGGTAGGTTAAGAGTTCCCAAAAAAAATTTGAAGTTTAGGTGTTCATTGAGAGAGATTAAGAGAGAAGACCAAGTAAAAGAATTTGAAATGAAGCCGTGAAGAAGAACTCACTCTTCGACTGTGATGCAAGGGTGAAACGAAGCATCCTGCTGAGCTGGATGAGCCATGAAGACGAGATCAATATCAGCAAAGGCCCCGGCATTGATTAGCTCAATCTTTCCTCCTAACTCTTCCTCGGCAGGAGTTCCCAGAACAGTTATCTATAATAACGAGTAAAAGAATATCTTAACTTCAGGTCTGCTCACTGGAATATTAGTTTCTTTTTTAGTACATGGGAGTTTTCATCAATCAAAACAGAAAGGCGTTTAAATAAAGACTGGAGTAATCTACATCCTCTATATGAGACCACTTTAAGACACATTTATTCATAACATATTCTGAAGACAGAAGTTTATTTCTTATTATTTAAAATAAATCTGACTAATTATTCACATCATGTTACATTTGTTACACTTGTTGAGTCACAGCAAACAGAGCTGAGGATTTCAAAGAGTGCTTTTTTTTAAGCTTCACAGTATGTCGCACTCGGTTTGCGGGGTGTGACTTGCTTAAGTCCGTTAAACCCGGCGACAGTTACCTTCACAGGCACTGGGAGCTCAGTCTGGTGTTCTAAAGCAACCTTCAGCCCCACCGCGGCCGCTGCGCCCACCTCTGCTATTAAGTTGTGCCCGCATGCGTGCCCGATACCCGGGAGGGCATCATACTCGCACAGGAACCCCACGTTCAACACTGGATCCCCCACCCCGCCACCAACTGGACCCCAGCTGGCCCTGAACGCGGTCGGATGTTTGTAGTGACTCTGGATCTTCCATGTCTGGTCCTGAGAGAAGAAGCGGACAAGCCGGTCGTGCGCATGTTTCTCGTTACTGGCGAGTTCGGGATTGCTCCAAATGTCTCTACTCAGACTCAGCAGCTCGTCTTTGTGCGCGTCTATGCACCGCTGCAGGTCGTCCTTCATCTGCTGTTGTTTCTCCATAACGCCCGACAGCATGCAGGCGTTAGAGCGACACTCCTAAAAACACAGGAAATGTATCCCGGTGAAGCATTGATGTGCTTCCCTCTGCTGGCTGAACCGTGTAGCCTACGTTTAAATGAATGCGCTCTCGGCTAGTGGTAGAGTGGATCACCCAGAGGGACGCGCTGTCCGCTGTGGCCTCAGATGTCCTAAATAAATGAACCCAAACAGGTTAATTGCTTAAAACTGTAGTCCCTCAAATGGCCACTTGGTCTCATTAACTCCCATGTTTAAACGCCCAACTCTACAGCAAGAAAAATAACATAATATTTAAATAAATCAATAAATTTACACTTAATTTAGTTAGTGGCATAGCTATTCTGACTGAAACAGGCAGCTTTTACCAGACTCACAGAACCTGACCCCTCGGCTGTGTTTGTGAGGACTTTGGAGCATCTTTTCTGTCCTTTAAAATACTTTAACAGACCGTCCAGCCTGCAACACAGTTTTGAGACAAAATTTAAACTACAGCAATGGCATTGTGCAGTTTGCAATGGACAGGCCTGGCACGGGCAGACTAGAGCAGACCCCACTTAATCCTGTCCCCAGTGGTTTCCATCATTCTGTTTAAACCCCCCCAAACCAAACATGTTTTACTTGTCCATTAACAGGAATGTTGTTGTTGGTGATAGTGTTTGGGGGGGAATCCTGTGAATATTTGCCTAGGGCGCCCTAAAGGCGCTGAAAACACCACTACACAGGTTATGGGTGGACTTTGCTACCAAATCTTGCTTTGTTAGTGTTAGCAGACTACTTACAGTGCTGTCTTGTGCAATTATAGTTCATTCTGGCTCCAACAACAACAACAAAAAAAAACATGTCAGCACTAAGATGCTAATGATTCCTTGTCTTTTGGTGTACACACACACACCATATATATATATATATATATATATATATATACACACACACATATATATATATACTTTTCAAACCGTCCATACAAAGTGCAGTCCTCTGAGGCAATATTCGCTATTTTTATGTCATGATGAATGTCTAAATTTGCTCCACTCATCTTCAAAGCACCTTTCCAGGTGCAGATATAATATAATGGAAAAAATAGTGAACCAGAATTTTTAAAAAAATGCTATGTATACTTCGAATGAGTCTAATATGAGCATAAATTCCCACTTAATGCCAAGGATGTTCCTCTTATTTGACCTAACAGCTTTTATCAATCAAATTTATCGGTGGAGATCTAAAATTATTCAGACTATTCATAATTTATGTGATACAAGTAAACTGTAATTCCACAATGTTGAAAAAATCTCACAATATCATCTCAATAAACCAAACTGCCATTTTTGCATGTAATGGAAATCGTGATTGCCCATTGACACTAATCAGTTATGAGCTCTCTGCACGGTATGAACTGATTAGATGAGAGAAAACACTCCACAGGCTCTTTTACCCACTCTGTTGCCACACTAGAGGGACCCAGAGCGACGTTTGGTAGAAGACTCCTTTTGCTTCTGCTTAGTCAAAGTACAACGAAATCAATGTTCTGCTGCTCTTCGTGGATTAACCTGAATAATTTAGTGAACTGAACATTTATCGAAAAAGCAAACGTGGATGAACCTCAGGGGGCCGATTTATTTATTCGTTCGTTTATTGCCCTGCAGTTATTTAGATGACTGTGCAGCAAGAAAACAATGCCTTTGTTCGCAGAGGATGAGCTGGGAATCTGCCCCTGAAAACAAGGTCAATTAGTGCTGTATGAATAAAGACGAAGCTCCACAGCTGACACACGCCCAGAGACTGCGTGCTACGTCAGCGTGTGCATGGATATGTGTGAGGTAGCGAGTGAATGAGAAAGAGAGCAGGTGTACATATATGTGGTTTCTGTCTGTATTTGAGTTGGAGGTTAATTGGGGGCAGTTGTCAGTCACAGGAGGAGACATGTTGAACAGCGCTCAGCAAGCTGACACCACGACTGCCTCCTGATGTGACCTGTCTGTCAGCTTACTTTACGCCCCGCCAGTGATGCTGACACTCTCCATTGTGCATCAGTTAAGTGAGGGAGGGACCCATGTGTCAGTCCGCTGTCTTATTTAGGGATTTGCCCTACGAGCATGTGTTTGATTTCACATGATTACACATGTGTTTGGCCTCAAATTTTGCCCTGTGCATCCACGAATGAAACATTTGGTTAAGATTTGTTTTTGGATTTGACTTTTGGACCACTGATGATCCTCATTATAGTTCAAACAAAGGAGCGCGAGCCGACGTGTAGATAATCTGGCCTCAGATGAACAGAGGATGTGTCGCTTGAATCAAATTTCAAGCACCGTGGATGTTTCAGGTTGAGCTACCAAAACTGAAGCCATGCGTGAGTTATGAGGTATCCATGCGGGCGTTGCAACGGCGGGATGCCCCAAAGGAAGGCTGGCTCGACGATTGAATGGGTGTGCTCCTGATGACAGCGTGCCTCTGAAACGACAGATGAAATAAACAGTTCTTGGGTGGGTCTTTGTTTTTACAGTCCACTGCACGAGTGTGGCACACTTATTAATGTGTTCATTAGAAAACTCACGTCTGCCAGTATAAAAAGTCATAATAAAGGAAAGAAGGTTTCACTTGATAGCACCTTCTCAGATTATCTGAGGTTCATGAAGTTCCTAAAGTGAAGGTGCTTCATACTTTAATGGGATTCTACTGATGAGCTCCAAAGCAGTGCAATAAACTTGGGACTAAAAAGGTCAGAAATTCTGTTGTTCACTCTGTTTGCTGGACCAACATGGAATGATGGAAACCACTGGGGACAGGATTAAGTGGGGTCTGCTCTAGTCTGCCCGTGCCAGGCCTGTCCATTGCAAACTGCACAATGCCATTGTGCAGTTTAAATTTTGTCTCAAGTCCATTTTAAATCTGCGGTCTCTTCAGACTGCAATAAATGTGCACTCTCCCCAGATTGATGTGAACATATCATAAAGACAAATCAATATCTGAGTGAGCTCTGTCCTGACTCTGTTTCCTACAAAGTAGTATTTTCTTCAAAATGTCTTATTTTTAGATGCTAGTATTTTAACAAATCACCTGCAAACAGTAGACCAGAGTATGTTTAGTTAATCAATAAATCATCATTTATATTTTTTTGCCACTTCACTTTGATTCAGCCCTAAGCTTTGAGCCTCACGTTAAAAAAAAAAAAAGACATCCGGTTTTGCAGACTGCAAATCAGTATCATGTCCTAAACAAAACGTTGGCGGCTTGGCTTCTCAGTGCTTTTAGCAGACATCATTACCTCGGCCACGTGCAGGTTTCTCTCCACTGGTGTCCTGGACGTTTTTAGAATTGAAGATTTTAATGATCACATTTAAAGCTCGCCTGGGTCTGGCCCTAAGCTACATAACAGAACTATTGTCCCCATATGAGTCTGCTCACAGCCTTTAGATCCTCAAGTGGGGCCCTTTTTTAAATAGAAAGGTGACCCTGCTTTTGCCGTCAGGGCCCCTCAGCTTTCAAATGACCCGCCTAAGTAGTTCAGTTTTGCAGAGTCAGTGACATCCTCTAAAACAGCTTTAAAAAACTAATTTCTGTAGACTTGCTTTGAATGTATTATATGATGCCTTATACCTTTTGTTGCCCTGCTAACTGCCTCCCCCAATCTTTCACTGATTTGATTTTTATTCCTTTTGCTTTTTATTTATCTGAATATTGAGCTTTGTTAACTTATTATTATTATTATTATTATTATTATTATTATTATTATTATTATTATTATTATTATTATTATTAT
>VURO01049615.1:30444-42185 GCA_015108175.1 Pelvicachromis taeniatus | reverse complement strand
ATAGAAGGAGAGGGGGGGGGGGGGGGGGGGGGGGAGGAGATGACCAAATATTTACAAAATGTCAAGCACCATCTTAAAAAAAACGGAGTCAAACACAGCAAGTGAACATTAACTATTCAGCCACAGCATGCCTTTTTTTTTCTCCTGTTTGTCATTATTCATGACATATTATATTTGGTCCAGTTGCAGTCCCTGCTCTGTTCTCACATTGTTTATTTTCTCCCGAAAACATGAAAAAATAATCACATAAGGCGCAGTAAAGTACTGCATGATTTGCTGTGAGTCACTAGAATTTGATTTGAGTCTACGTGGCCCTAATGACGCAGGATGACACACCACAACTGTCCAATGAATAAGTTTAAAGTCAGTCTATATGACATCATTTTAGCACCTCTTTCATTTTTAAAAGGCAGCATGAAAACAAAGCATGCCAGTGCTAAGAACAAATTCTAATTGGTTTAGACAAGAAAAGGATTCAAATATAACAACGTAAATGGTTCTTATGACTATAGTTGATTGCACTGTACACATGTGTCATAGGCAAACAAAAAAAAGCTGAAAATTGAAATGACATTCTTACAGCACCCATCATTAAATTATATTGACGCTTGCTTTCTGACACACTGAAAAACTGGATCTAGCAGTTATGTGGAAAGTACCTCAAGCAGAGTTTAAATGAAGGACTCATTCATGTACACAGCTAAAATCGCTTTCCTGTGGTTGTAAAGCTGTAGCCTTCCATCAATCATCTCCTAAATTAGAAAAAAAGTGCAGTACATTTTTCATTCAGTACTCAAAAGGTTGGACATGAAATTTTAAATTATGGGCCCAAGAGGAGCTATTATCCAGTCCTGTAGCTTTAGTGCTGAAGAGCCTGTAGCAAAGTTATGGTAAAAGGCATCAAATGTACTTTATGGCTCTGTCCTACTCATGTCACAGCTTGCTCTGGCGCATGGCCCAAATGCCTCCGTCCGCTGACCTTGGAGATGATGATGGCATTAAAACTGAAACATGCACACACTAACGGCTGCTCTCAGCCTCATACTCAAAGCCGCAACACACACAGGCACGCACACACTAGCTCTAGGACAGCAGCAAGGTGATATTTTGCCTCCCTTTATTTTACAGTCAGCTAAAACATGCTGCAGTCCATTGCACGATTCAGCATTACATTACAAATTCTGACAAAGTTTGTCTGATGAGCAAGGAGAACAATATATAAGGACAAGAAGGTAGCAATATCACATTTAACTGACTTCTTTATTCCATAGACAACTTAAAATGCAACTTTTTTTTCCCCAGGTACACTACAAATGTGACTGAATGTTTGGCTTTGAAAGTAGGATGAAATCCATACTAGGGGCACATAGTCAAGATGGTTCTGAAGGGCATCTTTGGCTTTTTACTTGAGGGTAATTACAAGCATACAAGCTTGACAAGAAAAAGTATTGGGCGAGAAAAAGAACAGCCAGAGGAAGTGAAGGCCATTAAAGACACTCAGCGTAATTCCCCAATGCAGCAAATGAAATGTAGGTCTTCAGCACTAAAGGGCTAGAGTGGAAAAGGGTGTGTGTGTGTGTGTGTGTGTGTGTGTGTGTGTGTGTGTGTGTGTGTGTGTGTGTGTGTGTGTGTGTGTGTGTGTGTGTGTGTCATACACGGAAACAAAAAAGATGAAATGACAATGTTTGAACAAGCCTTATGTTTTTCCCGTGTAGACAAAGGAAGACAAAAAGTGTGTTCTTTGTACTTTAACATGCTGTAATGAAGTCATATTCTTACTATTTAACTAATTAGTGTATTTTCTCTTTTTTTCTGTTTTAATTATAATTAATAAAACTAAAATATTCAAAATATTTGATTAGAACTACTTAATAAAAATATTTCAACAACACTCTTGGTTTTGTAAATAAAACAAAAGAAAGGATACAGCTGAAGTAGTTATAGTCTTTTTTTGTTTTTTTAAAAAATTCTTTTCTCTTAAAAACTCCATGCCAACATTACCTGCAACCCAACTCAACTGACAATAGCAAGGTTGGGCATTTGGATGTGCTTGTTAAGACTTCATAATGGAGCCTCAAGCCACTTGCATCATGCAGAGATGAGGATATCAGGTACAGAGGTCAGAGAATCCACTTCTTTATAACATCTTATGCCAATATATTTTTTTCACTATTACTCATCCAAGTTGTTATCAGACTCCACACATATCCCACTGGAGCTTAAAGCTTTCCTTGCTGTATTCAGTATGATTACTTTTTGAAACCTATAAAGAGTTTTGGCATATAAAACTGTGACATTTCACCCTTTAAGCCTAATGTAGTGTAAAAACTATTATGTCAACAGGCCAATAAATGCTTCAAGTGAAGACGGGTGGAATTCAAATCAGATACATGTTAATATATGCAATAACATTTACTGAACCCCTCTGCCCTGTGACAGGCCCCTCCGCAACCCTCAGTCGAATAAATCAGAAAACTTTTTTTTTTAATCTTACTGAAGTTCTCATGAATTAAATTTGTTTTTTTTATTTAAGCAAGAGAAAACAAAAACATATATAAAACAAAAACAAAAAAGCGGGGAGGCAGAGGTAATGTTACAGAAAGTGCCTGATAGAGAGAGAGTGATACTGAGTGCAGTTAAAGGTCAGTGAGGAGGAAGCTGCATGTTATGTTCCAGGTGGAGTAGCTAGGGGTCCTGCTTCCTGTGATAGCTGCCATATGTAACCTGCAGCTCTCTATCCCCAGCACACATTGCTGTTGCCCGGTGGACACATAACCAAGAGCTTAGGAAATGGCACAATGACTCACAATCATCCTAGAACTTCACAAAAACACAACAGAGCAAGTGGGGGAAAAAAACATGCTTTTGAAAACAACATTTTTGTGCCTGTTTTCAATTTTGCTTACCTATTTTTGTAACCTCACACCACCACCGTAAACAAATACTCTGATTCTGCTTTTGAAAAGTATAATGAAGGAAAGATGCATGTCAGTTTCAATTGTGAACCCCTGCACTTGTCTCCACTGGTGAGCATTTATCATGCTGCGACCCCCTTTAAAGAACCTCAATGGCTTCAATTATAGCAGAAACTCTACTAGCAAGCCAAAAGAATCTCCTCAGTTTTGTTTGGTTCTGGATGAATGCTTTTCCATCTGTTCAAAAAAAATTGCTGCATTAAATCCATACCCTGAAATGACATATATTTAGCTGGAAATTTTCCCTTTTTTTTTTCCTCTTTAAAGATGTCTGCTACTGAGAAATGTCGTCTTATTGGTTTCAAAGGACAGTTTTGACAGCCTTCCGGTCTATTGTAGAATGCAACAGTGGCATCTTTCAAATGAAAAGAAAAGTGCTACTCTTTTATGTTCGAAGTAAATTGGCTGCCTCTGAAGCCAACCCACTCTCATCTATGGCACTGCTTGCCTTAAAGGTGACATAAAGGCAGAGAAATGAAAAAAGAATTGGGGTGGTATGATAAGGAAAGGTGAGAAGGAAGGAAATTGCAGCAGGAAATATCAAAACTATTTGTGAAAGTGTCGTAGAGAAGATGGAGGGAAGGGTTAACATCAGAGGTTTGCTCAGGAACTTAATGGGCGTGCTGCATTATATCTTAACACGTCATTGGATGGATGCTTTCATCCAGAGTGCTTTACAAGTAGAACGAGTACTTACATTTTTACTGTGAGTGGCCCTTTGGAGATGGAGTCCTTAACCTTAGCAGTGTATGTGCCATCTGTCCTCACTGAACTGCATCTGAATCCCTGATACAACTTTTTTTTAATCTCTCTTTAGCGTTTTGGCGTTTTGATTTTTTACTTCATTTGTCATGTACACTCTAAAAAAAAAAGACTTTTATGGTGAAGTGACGAGTTGAATTCAAGAATAGCTATCTTAGCAACAGAGGTCGTACAGGTTTGACATGGCTAATGTCATCTACGAGCCTACATGAAGGAGGGGAAAAAAAGGAGATAAAGCGTAAAAGCACTCACCCCGGGTAAAGAAAGGTAAGCTAACACCGTAAGTGTTTGTGACAGGTTCTAGTGTTAGCAGCTCAACTTCTCATTCAGTCTTATTGTTTGAATAAGGTCTATAAGCTTCTAAGTTACAGTGATTTTTATCCATGTGCTTGTGTAAAGGTGTAGAGTGAAGAGTTTATAATTTATTTATAGTGTATAATAAATTTTTCTTTCTGTATTAAACCATGTCAGTGATGCTTTATACTCAGGTTGAACACCAAACTCAAACACATCGGTATCAAAGGCAGACTCCCACGCTGGTTGTAGTGTAGAGCTCTTACTATAGTCTATAAGGTTGAAAATGTGTTCTCCATCTGACATGTGAGGCTGCCTTGAAAGGAGCCCTCAGAGAGACAGTAGGGAAAAAGTTTCTCCCAGAGGAAGTTAACAGGATTACGCTGAATTATTTACAGAATGCAAGTGTGAAAGAAAAGCGTGAGTACAGAATGTGTTCTTTGGCAAATACTTTTTTGGGATGGATTTCAGTTAATTATATGATATTAATCAAATTTGAAATATTTACTGAAATTCGAATTACAGTAGAAACCAATATTAGTTTTTGAATTTGTCTTTTTCCAGGATTTCTGACAATCGGCATCATCACAGTCAAGTGCAACAAACAGTACACACAGACTGCTGAGTCAGTGTGGACTAATATAAAATGAAAGAGGACACTGGGCCTGAATTCAAAGAACGATGTTTCCATACTTTCTACCTGGAAAACACTTTCAAATGAAATTTCAACTCTAATTTCCATACAGATAATAACTGAGTGCAAAGGTAAAATAATGACAAAAAGTGGGAAATGTAACACTTAGATACATCTTGGAGGTCCTAATTTCCAATTGTGAAGTCTTGATCTTGCTTCTGCAATATTATTATCAATGTTTCCATACAGTCAGAGATATTAAAAATTAAAGCTACATTAGAATGAACAGTAATAAGAAATCCCCTTCCAGTATGTACTTTCATATCACCTAATCCTATTTCATTTCTTTGCAGGGGAAAATGTGTTAACATAATGTGAAACATTTGCCCTGCATGTTGGCATAACCTGGAGTCTCCCTTTAATTGGTATTGTTGGTGAGACTGTAGTAGTCAGCTCGAGTGGCTAGTGGTGACTTATACAGAAAGGCAAATAGAGACATTTCTTTTTTTGTTTTGTTTTAAAGTACATTTAAATATGTTAATAACAAATTAAAAGACTTGAACAGTGTGTGACATGATTAATGGTCCATATTTATGAGGGGGAATACAAAATTATTTTTTAAACAGTTGGTTAAAGTTATTACCTTGAGTCATTTGAGTGCTTTCTCATAGATGGTAATCTGAATGTGCTGCTGAGCCTGCAGCTTGGCAACTTGCCTGTTTTATTAGACAGGACATGGTCAGAGCTGAGGTTCACTTTCAATCTCCGTCAGAGCTTTCCTTGCTGATGTACTGTACTAAAGGAGTTGTTAACAACTTTTACACACTCCGTCTTATCTACATCATACATGTTGGCCAAGGTGGTTAGCAAGAGGAAACTCATCTGTTACAGTGAAAAATCACCAAAGGCCATTTACTTGCTAATTACTTGCTAATGTTACCTGCAGACCATAACTGATCTCAGAGCGGTGAAAGTAGAGCGAACGGCAGGTTGGCTCACATGCTGGTGTCTCACCAGTTTGTCTTCAAAGATTAGAGGTTCATCCACAATGGCCATTTGCAGCTTGCCCAGCTCAAGTCACTGTTAATGGAGTAGGGTCACGCCCATAAAATAGAGACAGTTACAGTTTCCTATGCAAACAAGACAAGCTGTGCTTTCAGCAACAACAATTATCATTTGTCTTTGTTCAACCAAATGGGTGTGGTATTTTGTTTCTGAAGCTTGGTGCTTTCTTAGCTTTGAAGTTTATTTCACATTTAAGGTTTCTAGTTACCACAAACCACCATCCTCCTCAGATGTTGATGCAACATTTAAAACCTCAGTAAAAATGGGTCTAAATAAAGAAAAATAGCGACATATGAGCAAAGGGGAGTATGTATTTCACCTTTTGAATGTTTGGATGATCCAAGTTCCTTTGTAGGTAGGTAGATGGATGCCCATGAGGCTGCTAGGTGTTCATAAAGGTCATTCGCATGCCTACACATCCTAACACCTCCTTTAATTTTTCTCCTCCCTTCCTTCCTGATGATTACAGAATGCAAATTAGCTATGCTCTGCTGGGTAGCGGTATTAAAGGTAACATTAAGAAAGAATACTCACTTCCTCTTTGTTGTCACACAGTATCTGGCTGTGCATATGTGCTTGTCCTGAGCCCCAGCATAAGGACGAGGACACAGATAAGTTATAGATAATAATGTCTGTTTCACTGTTAAATAGAACATGCTTGAGGGATACTGAATAAGGTTGAGCTGCAGTGTTTCTGTGATGCCTATATCAGTTAACTTACAACGGCACTTACCAGTGGTTGGAAAAAAGATTGCAGTTCTTGCAGAGGATGATCACACAACACCCAAGCTAGTATTATGGGATTCATGGTGTCAATGCCAGTCATCAGCCTGAAACTGGAGTCAAAATCTTGAGCCAGGAGAGAAACATGGATAAGAATAAATACTGAGTAACTCAGCAGGTGCTGGGAAAGTAGTGACGTGCAACGCACACACATTAAGAAAATTTGCACATGTGTTCCTCAACTGACATTCAGTCACAGCTAGCCTTTACTCTGGCATCATTTGAGCTCATGCTTGGCGTTTCATGTTCAATTTTACATTGTGTCCTTCCTCCATGAACACAAAGCAACAAGACTTCTGTCAACAATGGTGACACACAAGCAGTTTTATAAATAACCGAGAATATCAGCTACCCATGAATAAATCATCTAAAGAAACATGAATATTTAACCTATTTTTATTTAGTCTCGTCTTTTTTTTTTTCAGACTCTTCCTTCTCTCCCGCTGTCTCTTTCTGTCTTGAACCCCTTATTTTCTGTCAGAGAAGACAAAATGCATACATACTCCATCTTTTCACTGCTTTTGTGTTTCAATGTTGACCTGAAAGATCATAAAGATCTCACAAAAAGCAGAGGGTATATTGACAGGTACTGATTTAGACCATGTTTGGGCACAAGCAGAGAAATGGTCTCACACACATTTCCAGGCTTATTTTGAAATGGAAATTATTGCCCTTTCCCACGAGTCTCCTCTGCACCTGCAGCTGAAAGCAGCAAAATAAGGATACCATTGTGTGCATGTGGCTATATGCATTATAGTGCACGCCAAGGCACTCTTCCCATGAGTGACAAAAACTTGAGCGAGACAAAACAGAAATAAAAGCATAACAAAACACTGATCCAATCTATGCTCAAGAGGACTGGAATTCAGTTTTTCAGCAGCTGAGAGAGGAGAGGGGAGGGAGAAATTTAGTTCGATTATGCAGTAGAGGAGTAGAGTGATGAAAAAAGTTATCAGGGACATTATCCTGCTCAACTAAACTCCAAAAAGATGAAGATTGGCGATACTGCGGTTGATCTCCTGTTGATGACCCCTACATCCGTCTTTAGCCCAGTGACAGGGAGAGGAGGCATGTGATAATGGAAACATTGCTCGGTTGCCAGAGCGATGAATTGCTTCTTCTAGTGAGGCGGAGGAGAAGAAGATGGATCACATGGGGGAGAAGTAAGTTATGCAGCAATTAAACAGCAAAGGCAACACATAGTCTTAAAATCCAGTCCAATTATAACTACAGAACAGCAGGATGTACTGTTTTCCATGAAATCTGAATCTCTCTGTCAGTGTGGGGTGTTCACAGACTTGACTTATTGTAATTTTATTTGTATCTGTTCAGACTATATCTTGCTGCTAAAGGTGCAACACTGTTATGCAATGCAGCCTATTCGCTTTAGTAATGTTTTCCTGTTGTCAGACTTCAGGGTTTGAGTTTGTTTTGCAACCACCTTTCATATTTTACAATCAGCCTCATCAGCACAAGGGCATACTATAAGTGGCAGGTTGTTCACGAGTCTGTGCATTCAACAGAATTATGCAGCAACAGTAAGGTAACTGCAACAAAAGAACACATGGCGTATTTACTGTACTGTGCTTTAACAGATAAACACATATTAATGGTTACCTTGATGGCAAGAAAATATGGAGAGAAATTGACCTAAAAGGGTCACAAATGCATACACAAGCGTAAACTAACATTTTCAAATATGTACCATGATTTGTTTGTAACTTTTGAGGATTCACAAGCACGACAAATTTGCCTCAAACTTGTAGAGTGGAAAATGAAACTGGTGAATGAACCTGAATCACCAGAGGCCACAAGCATAAAACTCTATTGCAATTTGTAGCTAAAACTGTGTCTCATATGCACAAAGGCAGTGTATTTGCTTGCTCATTGTTTTTGTCAGATTCGTTAAGATATGTGTGTTCTTCATTCTCTTTAAGTCCTGATGCTTGTAAAAATGTTCACGTTCTTGAACATGAATTTGACTTCCATCTTTAATCGCAGATGCACATCAGCATTCGTTTAATTCATAACTTCTATCTTAAAAGTCGTCTAAAAAATAAAACGTAATTTATTGGTCTCACTTCTGGAGACACAAATAGAGGAATGGGTTTGAATCTGGATATGGTTACTTTTTAGTTTAAAAGACTGACTTCTCAACCTTACTGGCAGCTCATACTGGTGATGATTATTTATGGTTAAGGACAAGCACAGTTTCTAGTCTAAAAGATAAGACCAGCACACATTCAGCTCTGCTGTGGTTTGAGTGATAAAATGATCCTTATTAATGCATTTCATCCAGTTTGTGTTTTCGGTGTCAAATGTGATCATGTTTGAGTCAGTGTTTCTGTTTTTCTGTTAATTTTTTATACAAGGAATTAAAGAAAAGCACGCACACACACACACCAGGAAACATTAAGTTCAGATAAAAAGAAATCTCAAAAGTCACATCCCAGCTTCACCTGCACTGTGAACTCAAGTTGCTGCACCATCTTCAAAAGCCGTGATCTGACAGCTCATGGCTTATTTGCCTGAGCTGTGTTGTCTGCTTGCACATTTTTGCGTTTTTCCTTTTTCTTCTGTTTTGCTTCATTTGCTTTGCCATGACAATAATATTGGAATCCAGGGTCATATTGTTTTGCATGGGCAAAAACTGCATTGCAAAGCTTTTATTTTTTGTTTTGTTATGTTCATAAATTAAATGTTAGTTGAAATCAAATTAGGTTCTTATTTAGAGCAATAACTAATCTTATTAGAAGCATGGCCAACTTCCCGCGACTGAAACCTCTGGGTTTTTGACTTGAATATCATATGACATCAAGATGCAGGAAAAGGTTTTCAGTATACAGCTTTTTTATTGTTATTATTATTATTACTATTTGCATGAATATGTCCTAAATTATCATCCTATGTTTCTACTACCTTAAAAAAAACCCAATGAAACTAATATACTGGACTTGATCCTTTACAAATACAGGAAAACAATCCAGTGTTGCATATCTGCTACTTTTTTGTGTTTACTGGTCTCACTAAACCGATAAGTGTTTCTGTTGGCTGTTTTGTTGTTTGTCTCTCTGTGCTCATTGTATCTCTCTACAATTTGAAGGTATAATCAGAATCAAGTGTTTTCTATCAAACAGATGAAAATTGAGATCCACAGAACAAGAGTTGTTGATGTTCTTCAGGCTCATCAGAACAGTTTGTTAAAGCATTTGGACCAATGAGAACTTTGCTAGTCTCTAAGAATTGGTTACTGGAAACTCTTAGTGGCAGTTATTACTGCTCATCGAATAATTTGTTTCTCAAAATATACATATCTAAATCAGCCTGGATTCTGTTTATCTTTTGGATTTGATGAGTAATTTGAGAAAAGGGGAAAAAAAAGCATTTTTTCATATTCAATAACTTTAGCATATTTAATTGATTTCTTGAAACTTTACAGTGCCTAAATTACCGATCAAACACATGGACACACGATGATTGGGTGAGGGTGGGGTATTGTTTGTGTGTCAAAAATTGGCACTTTTTAAATGGCCTTAATTTTTCCAGAGTTTCTGATCCCTCATAGCATATTAAATAGAGCTACATGAAATGTTAAGGTTGAAGGACACGTTTTTACTTGTCTGACACAGAAGGCTAAAAGATAAACCTGGTATAAGTAAAAAGGACACCTTAATCATGCTATAACACATTTGGTAATGTGACCCTTGAAAGTTTAACCAAACTGTCCTTTTTAATTTGATCTGTTTTTATCAGAAAACAGATCAAACAATCAGGGTGTTATTTCTATTACGTTGCTATACTCTGTATAATCTTTAATCGACTGTCACAAGCTTTGCTGTGTGTGAACTTGCCTCACTGTTTTATTTGTCATTTTCTGTTTTTATCTTATTAGTGTATTTTTTTTTATATCTTATCTCAAATTATGTCATTTTACCTAATTGCTTTCACTTGTACCTAATTTTTCCCAGCTGTGTTCACTTCCCTGAGTACCTGGTGTGTGTATAAATAGGGATGTCTTCCCTTTGTGTTTAATATTCCATTGTGTTTCCTTCTTGCCTTGGAGTTGCTTTTGCCTTTTACCTGAATGCTGATGCGTGTGGACCAAAACTTTATCCTATCTCCTTATTCTAATTGCTTTTCCTTGAGCTCAGTGCAAATGTCATCAAGGTCAAGGAAGGGTGGGAGAAGTGACAAGGACTTATCCTTATCACCTATTTTCCTGGATGTCTGTCGTGTTGAAACTACAACATGTAGAAAATGAGCTACAAAAAGTGCATCTTCATCATCATCATCACCACAACTTCTTCTAACAACAGAGTGAAAAAGTATTTCTTCATTCCAAAAGTTGGAATTTTAATTAAAATTGACTCTGAGAGCCAGCAAAGGGAAATATTTTATTTAAAGCCAGTAAACATACGTTAAACATACGTTATTAACACACTTACATGTAAATACATATTAGCTGCCTAGCTTAATAATTTCTGGCAATTACAGATCCTTTGAATGTACTTCATACCTTTCTTTCACATTGTGCAAAAATGTGAAATGAGCACAGTGGACTGGCCTGTCTACTACAGACTTTGTGATGTCAAGTCACTTTAAAACAGGAATACTGTATATATTCCAATAGTAGCCCCGGCGTTTATTCAAAGAATTATAAACGCAGCGGTTGGTTGTTGGAGACCGGCTTTTATTCCCTCCTCAGATGGAATTATCACAGAAGTGAGAGGGAAAGAGGACCCAGGCGCGGTTTTTAGACTGAGGTGAAAAGACAGTGTGTTTACTTACAGTGCTCCAAAACGTATTCCAACAGTTCACAAATAATGCAGTTCCCAGTTGTGCTCCTCCTTTGCTCCCGAGTGTCTCCTTGTCTGTGGTAGCCCAGTGCACGAGTGGTGCACACCAAAACTTCTCTCCGCCTGACGAGAGGAAGTAAAAAGACCGGAAAATCACAGTTAGCAGGTTCACTAGCCGACAGTTCCAGTTCAATGTAATAATCCCACTTCGACGGTTGCCGCGCATCCAGCTTAAATGCCGCTGGTCATAGATGACGGCTGATTGGAAACAGCTGGCCGAGTGATGAGACGCAGGAGGACCCACGACGCAGAGGGACTTCCGGGTCGAATGTCGCCCGGCTACTATTGGAGACCGGCATCTATTTGTTGTGACATGTTTTCAAATCGGCATTTATTAGAAACGGGCATTTCCCAGTAACCCTAGGTTAATTT
>VURO01049615.1:1064-15576 GCA_015108175.1 Pelvicachromis taeniatus | reverse complement strand
GAAAATTAAATAAATAAATAAAAGAAAAAAAACTTTTATTAGGCAACCATAAAATTACAGTATTTTATTTGGAAAAAGGCAACTGTGCTCCTTTTTCAGTGTTTTGAGGTGTTTATGCTTCTTCTTAGAGCAATGTGGAAAACATAAATCACTGTCCTGTGTATGAAGGTTTAGGGGTTTCTGTATACATTATTTATAACATTGCTGACTGTATTTGTATAATTGCATTGTATCAGTGGCACTTGTATTTGCAGGGCATAAACACTGACTCACACTTTTCACCGGGGTTGTGAACTATAGTTTGGGAGACTCGGCCTGAAAGGGATTATTGGGATGTTGATGTGTTTACAATTTTTTTTATTTTAAGTGAGCCAAGTTATACAGAGGGATCAGCATGTAGAAACATTATCTTCTCAGAAACCCTGTTGTTGTAAACTTGGCACATTTGGGCGAGCACACAAACATACACACGCTAAATGCTTTCATATTTTCAGCTGCTGACCCAGCGTGACCCGAAGAAACAGGCGCTAGTGCATGCATCACAACTCCATGATCACAGACTGAGCAATACAAGCTATATACTGTCGTTACGCATAAATAATTCAACTTACTAGGAAATACTATTTTTCACATTCTGGGTGTCAGATAAGAAAATCGATAATACTTTCCAGTAACTATGAAGCTCTAAGCAGCAGGAAGATAGCTTAGCTTTAAGTGAAAATACGGGAAAGAAAGTCTTTGTTTCAAGTCAAGGGAAACCACCTACGAATGCTAAAAATGCTCACTAATTAACATATAACTCTCTCATAGTTTTACCCCGTATTATCCAAAGACTGAAAGCTGCGGGGAAACGATACACATCCCAAGGCAGGCAAATAGCCCTTCGGTAAGCTTTTGAGGTCCTGGTAGGTGATTTATTTATTGTTACCTTTGGATGGAGCCAGGTTGTTTCTTCCTGATTAGTGTCTTTGCTAAACTAAGACATGCACCTGATACATATAAATGTATGCTTAATGTACAGACTCATTAAAATTATTATTATTATTATTATTATTATTATTATCACCATCTGCATAGTGTAGCAGTTTAGAAATGTAGGAGGATGGATAACAAGCAGAACTACTTGTGTGGTAACCCAGCAGGCCAAAGCACCTTTCACAAGCTACATCATTACAGATGGCTATGCACAATTTCACACCCATACAAGAACTTATTCTGTATATGCTCAGCAAATCAGAAAGGACCTCGTCAAATCTATGGGGGCTGGATGAGAACTGTCTTTTTAGTGACTCATGGAACAGCAGGGTACTCCTTAAAGTGGTCACTACTTATACAGTAAACATCCTGAGCTCCAGCTGCACTTTGAGGATGACTTACCCCACTCACAGGCACACGCAGGTATGAAAACACTCAGAGAATCATCCTCTGCACACATCAACTTAGCAGGAAAATGATTGGGATGAGGGAGTAAACTCAAAGGAGGGAGGGATCCAGACATACAAACACCGACACAGTGGGAGATACCTATTGTGGTGAGTGTATGAGTCCATTGCTGATGCTCAATGACTTGCTCAGAGGCACTTGGAGAGCAGCAAAGGGGGAGAAAATGCTGTTACTCATCTGTCCTCCTACACATATTTCAGTGTGTAAGTTCAAGCCAATGGTGGGGGAAAAAATACTCTGTAACCTTAAGGCAGTGCTTGCTCCCACCTCTAAACATGTAGGCAGCTATACCTTACGTGGACTATTGGAAATTCTAAAAGAGACAACTATATTATACTAAAGTAATTGAATGTTTGTAAGGGTTAGAGGAGAGAAATTACCACATCTGCACAATAAAATGTTGACACCTTGTAATCTGGTATGAACTATTGTCTAGTCATGCTTAACTGAGTCATTCCAGAATTTCTTTTCAAATTAGGTGTCTGACACACAAACGTAGTCATGGAGTTTGTCCATGGCCATGGTCATAAAGAGAGACGCATAAAGTGAATGAAAAAAGTAGAAGAATTGGTTAAAGGAATGTCTGAGGTCAAAACCTGAATTACATTTTAAGCTTCTGAGATCTGATTCGTTCTTTTTTTTATGACCGCATCCCCTGTGTGTTATCTCAACCCTCATTTCAGTTCTGCTTTTTGTCACAAAGGACAGGTACAACTAGCGCTGCACTGGATTTTACAGCTATGTCATGTATAATCCTCTTGATGTGGGTATTTGTTTACCTTGCACTCAAGTTCAACAGCACTGCCTGTCTCAGTGACCTATGACCCCCATGCAGTTGCTCTCATCAACTGGTACACTTGTGTTTATGTCACTTGAAATGACATCAGGTTACCTTACATTAATTTACTGGAGACCCAACCGTACCTCGACCCTAAACCAGCCCCCTCTGAACTCAGTGTTTCAAATTATGACGACTTTTTCCCAATGCGAGGCGGGTCCTTACAGTGTGACTGTATAATCAAAGTTATGCCCCAATAACATGAGTAATACAAGTGTGTACGCACACATACACACAGACCCCGCACTCCTCCACAATGTGACAAAATGTTTGAACAATTGGCCAAAAAGCACTTAACCTGACAAAGAGGACCAACATTTATCAGACTGCTAAAAGTGAACTTTTGAACTAAAAGATAGTTAACGGTATTGTTGTCATAGCTGAGATGCTTATAAATGCCAAAAATGTGGTAGTTTCAGATGAGTTTTGCATTTGATTTCAAAACCATACAGGATATTTACTTGCTATGTGACTATATTATATGTAGTGTTTTTTAATGTAATGCTATAGTCTCCATGATTTTTCAATTTATTTCTATAACAGTTATTATCCTACTGTGGAAAAATGTTTGAGCCACCACTTATTTCTTTATATTTTGCTAAGACAAAGGGAAACAGGTGCAGGTAGTTACTGAAACATGTATAAATTATTATTATTATTTTTAATACAGCCTGAACCCTCTTAGGCAAGCTTTCATGCAATTTCTTCAAGTACTATTCAGCAATAGTTCTCCAGACTTCCTGAAGGACACTGAAAACACTTCTTTAGATGGTGGCCGACTTCTCTTCTGTTATCTGTTAAGATGATCCCACACTGCTTTAATGATGCTCATTGTGTTTCATTGTAGGGTGTTCTATCAAGATGACTTTTATCACATTGCCACTGTTTTGCATCATTGCCATGGTGAAACACAAAGTTGTTACCAATCAAACGCTTTCCACATTGTAATGTGTGGTGGCTCAAAATATGACAGTGCTTATCTGTGTTCATAATTCCATCAATTGTAACAAAATCCTCAAAACTACTGGCTGTAATGCTGCCCCAAACCACAACAGCATCTCAACCGTGTTTTACAGATGCCACTCACTCTCAAATCTCTCTCCTGACCTCCTCCTCGAATCAAAACTTTCAAATCTAAATTCATCACTCCTAGTGCCACTGTTTTTTTGCTTGTGTAATTTGGCATACTTCAGCCTTTTTCTCCCCTTTTCCCTTGCTAATGGATGGCATCCTGACAGTCACTCCTCCTTTGAGACCATTTTCTGATGAGCCATCAGTGAAGGACACGATGCGCCTTTCCAGCGTCAAGTCTTTGCTGGATATTTGATCCTTTTTCTTAAGAATGTGACTTTTAGGTACTATTCATCTGCTTTAGATCACTCATCCAGTCCCTGAACTTTTTAAGGACGCACTATAAACTGTCAAATTCTTAGCTAATAGATTTTTCAGATCTATTATTTTATGGCAATCAAACTGTTTCATTGAACTCTAATAAACACATTTCAATAAAGAAAGGGGAAAAATTATGATTTTTTTGCTAAGGTGTCATTATCTGCTTGAGTTAGGTGTCATTTTATGCTCGAATGATTCATAAGTCAGTGTTAAGTAGCTTAAGAAAGATACATTCCTCTGAAAATGGTTAATTGCAAGGACTGAACTGGAAAAAATAAAACAAAAAGCAGCCATGTCCGAGGAAAAACTTTGAAAAACCTTGAGAAAGCCTGGAGAACTATTTCTCAACACCTCTATAAAAAATTTTTAAAAAAACTTGGCTTCAGCAGTTTATGAGATTTCTAACATCATTTTTTCATTTTCAATTTTTGATCTATTTATTAAACTTGAAGTTTACGCCTGCATTCCTTCATAGAGAAGTGCTTTTTCATACGCTAATTTTTGCTTATACTTTTTCTCCTAAGCTGGCTCTTTACAACTTTCCCTATTGTAATTCTTTCAAGTTTGATAAATACAGGCATTGGCCAAAAAGCAGCCTGACAGATAATACACATTCATAAAGCAGAATACAAATAATATTACCTGAAAGCAAAGTACAAATCCAGACATCATTTCTGGGGTATAAACACAAAAATTCTCCAGCCTGCCACTAGAAATGCACATATCGGCTGCCAAACAGAACCTTAGGCTCATGGTTCTCTGCCAACTCTTAAGTCTTGCATAGAAAAGCAAACACATTCAGATCCCCATAGAGGAAAAAAAAACCCTGCAGTAAAGTCAACAGGCACATATCTTATATCCACTGGTGGCTCATTTTCACAATCTAGGGTTCACTTCACACCTCTATATACTTTTACATCGTTTGCTGGTTGAGCTCTCACGGGCAGACCTACTGAGCGGCATCCACTGCTGGCCAAGCCGCTTCTTTCCTCATACAACCTACCTTACATGGTAATGTAATCCAGTGTACAAGACTGCGATTAAAAACTTAGGAAAAGAAAAAAATGTTCTTAATGATTGTTCAGTATTCGTGTGTGTGGGCAAGTGTTTGCATTTGCATTTAAACTAACAAGAACACAGAGAACACCTAGAAGTTGTTTCCATAAGGTGGAACTATATTACCAAACACATCTGCTAATTTCCACGTAGCTTTAAATATGACGGCTAATCATCAGTACGACTATGCCATTTCAACCGTTGCCACAGGTTCAGTAAGGCTGTGTGCCTCTGCACTTTGGAAATAGTGTTTGACAAAGAGGAAATCATCCTACCAGCTTGCTTGTCATTTAAAACCAACCACTTTACATTTCCTTTCACTCTACTAATTAATATTCCTTTAAAAATTCCATTAACACAACAACAGCATCCCAGCGTAGACCCACTCATTAAAAGTTGTCTTTATGTTACCATGGCAAAGCCTGATAACACATTCATTGTTGTGGTGTTGCTATGTTAATGTTCCCACAGGAGCTTCACAGGCCTGTTGACGACATACAACTCAATTAGCTTTCCTGAACAGGGCGATATACGAAAAGAAATAATATAGTGGGAGGAGGGGAATAATAAAACACAATGGTTTACAACACATCCATGATCGTTTCAAAGCAGATTTACAGCACGAAGAGTCGTGAGAGTCTATATGAAAACTAATGAAGGATTTAACAAACTCCCCAAGGTCCTGCTGGCATTAAAATTTTGATTTGCACAAAAAAAAAGTGGCTATAAAGTTGACCTAGTTGGGCAAGTGCCCAGTGATAGTTTCCTGACTACTATTTCTCACCTAGTGATGCTGTTATCTTTCCTCTGCAATCAGCCCACTCTCCACTTTCTTACGTGTTTTTATCAGATTGTGTGCCAGCTCAGTGTTAGTCAGAATGTGGTGCATTTGTGGGGGCTGTTAGTTTGATTTACAAAGAAAAGACACCAGTTATTCATTAGGTAAAAATACAGACGTGGTTTACACCATTTGTCACCTGAGTTATGAATGAAGGCAATAAATGCAAACACGTAGCTTATAGACAGTAACACATATAGTAGCTTGCTTGACTGTTAAATGACAACAATCTCCAGTGAACAATGTGTTATTTTTTTAAATGATTAGTAAGTGACCACCACATTAGTTTACTTTGTTATACTGGGGAACAGAATAAAACTACAGTAAAATGTCTGTGAACCCTACAGATTCACCAGTATTAAATGTCACCTGAAACAACATCAGATTTTCTACCAGGTAAATGAAAATAAAATATCTAATTTATTAGTAGGGGATTATCAGTTGTGTAAATTAATATACATAATGTTTTTAAATGGAAAGTCAAAGTCCCTGATCTTAATCCAACAGAAATTATGTGAAGCTCTGAAGCAAGTTCATGTGAGAAAGAGTTAAAGTTGTTCTATGAGGCGGAATGGCCTAAACTTTCTGAAAGACGACGCTAGATTGAAACAAAATGTCTCCATGTTAGTGCTGCTGATCTAGGAGATTGCATTAGATACTAAAAGCAAAGGTTTTTCTACACATAGAAATGCATTTATATATAATTTCCCTCAATAAAAAAGACTGACGTCCAATAGTTTTGTTTGATTTGTTTATCTTGGTTATCTGGTTTTAGGACTTGAGATGATCTGACAGTATTTCAGGTCAGAAATATTGCACAATCTCTGTCTTGCAATAGTTTCCTCAATTTCTTTCTGTAAATAACGAAGGAAAAAACGTATTATATTAAAGGTAATTTTGAGAATACATTTCATTTTTACTAGACACATGCACAGTGTACATCTCCAGCACTAAAACTAATGAAACAAATCAGGCAACAAAATCCGCTGGTGATATTAAACTAACATCATACGAATAAATAAATAAATAAATAAATCTAATCTGTTGGCCGTTAGTTTATCTTTTGGATATTTGCTTTTCATTTCATCATCCTTACATCGTGTTCACATCATCTGTCAGGAACAACACTCAGCCTCAGTAATGTGTAGAACCAATTTAGCCAAAGAGACACCTTCACTCTGTGAAGCTGTGCGTCTCATTAAAAGAGTCACAGTTGAAAGCTCTCACGCACTTTTAAGATTGTGATTCAAGAGCAGAATGTAATAACAGGGTCAAGGTTGAGGCAAAGTCTGATAGCTGCTGATAATGAGTCAAAATACATCAGTGAGAGACGTCTGGGGCAACTCTCATTAGATCCATCACAGCTGGTGGCCACTGGTTGAATTTGATTTGTCCAAAAGTCAATACAACATGTGGCACCATGCTGTTCCACTCAATTATTTTTGAGTCATAAATGATAGTTTCTATACAGTAGATCTGTGACCTGAGGTCTGATGAAGTCATTGCAATACATTTGGAATTATGCCTCCATACAATAAACAGGTTGTAGGGAACCTACATACAGGCAGTGCTGCTTGCAGAGAACTCACGGAAACCAGAAAAAGTTCAGCGGATTAAACTCTCATTTGGGAAAATGTTTAAAATGAAAAATATACAAGTTCTGTCTCCTTCCATTCTCAGCTGCCTATGTAATTTAGGTTATTGACAAGTAATGCATAATGTACACACCCACGAGAGTGTGTGTCAGAGTGGTTACGAGATCCATAATCCTATCTTCTCATTTTCATTGTTCAGCTCAGTTCAGTTGTGAACTTTTTGTGTTGATATACATCATTATAAACACACACTGTTAATATGTTGTTTAAAAAACCTGGATCATCCATCCATCCATTTTCTGCCTTATCCGATTTAAGGTCACAGTTGGGCAGGAGCTTATCCCAGCTGTCAGGGCAAGAGGCATATGACAGCTGGGGGAGAGAGAGAGAGACAGTCATTCACGCTCACATTCACACCTATGGCCAATTTAGAGTCACCAATTATCTTGGCCCTATGCATGTCTTTTGAATGTGTGAAGAAGAACCAGTACCTGGAGAGGAACCATACAGACATGCAAACCCCACACAGAAAGGCCCAAGCTGGGTGGTGGACCAAAATGCAGAACCTTCTTGTTGTGAGGTGACACTGGTAACCACACACCACAATGCTATCAATCCTCTGGATTAAACCACTGGATGACAACAACCTTTCTATACTCCATCCACCACTCCCCTTTTTGCATCCCAAACTTTGTAAATAGTACACTGTAAGTTTTGGGCACATAGTAGCAGTCAGGTGTTTTGTTTTGTTATTTTAGGTTAGAGCTAGGTTAGAAGCCAGGCATTTCTTTGGCTTATATATTAAGGTAGAGTAAGGTTCAGTAATGAGGGTTTTGGTGTAAGTCTTGGGGATGCCGGCAACCTAGATTTTCCCCCAAATATTAAATAGTAATGCTGCTACCCCATTTCCATACAATAAAGAAATGTGGCAGATTAAGCACTCTAAAGGTGTTTCTGGTTAAGTTCATGCACATTTGGAAAAACATCAGTTATGGCCTAATGACTTTGCCTCTGGCAGACGGTATTTCAGGACTTCTGATGTAGGTGGCAGATATCAAGGCTTAAACCTTTTCTGTGCCCTGGTTATGGTTTATGAATGCAGATGATTTTTAAATAGTTAATTAAAAGATGAATTGTCATGAGACAATAGTAAGTGGTGTCAAGATTGCAATGCAGCTAATGCATTCACTCATTTGCTCTTCACACTGACTGTTTAACTGCATGCAAGCAAACACTGATTAAATGTGACTGGGCTATACTACTCGGACTACAAATGGAAATCAGAAATCTTGTCCCTTCCCTAAGAGATTCAACATTTTTATCAGTTAAGATTAGGTTTTTGGCAAAGCCACTACTTGAATTCGGGGAAAATACTCTATGGAAAGTGTTAATTATAGTGCTGAATTTAGGGGTAAACACCGTCCTGGTGAGTGAACCAAAATAAACAAAATTAGTGTGCGTGTAGTCTCAAATTATACTGCAGATTCAATTAAGCAAAGAAACCTTCTTGTCGTTTTCTTTGTGTCCTGCTGTGTCACAAATTGTAAAATGGCATCTCATGAGCTGAATCTAATTGCTTGCATTTCTTGATACTGGGAGCACATTCATCTGTTATGTCAGTCTACAATTCACATCAAATATTAGTAAATAATATTATGCTGGTAAAGGAAGTGCAGAGAATCTGTGACAAATTCAAAGTATTCTTCCTGAACCATTTTTTTTTTGTGTCTAATAAGTCAATTTGTGGTTTGCCTGGAGGAATTTCCTGCAGTACCTTACTTTTGATTTTAGTGTCTCTGATCATACACGTTCATTTCCATTTTAAAGCAAATGTACCCGCAGCTATACAGTACTTTCTTTTAAATTGGTCTGAACCCTACAGCAAACTGCATTGAATCCACAGACATTCGCTTTTCAGTATCTTAGCCAGCAGCCAGTAGTATGTGCATTTATTATTTAACACCCGGTTAAAGCAGTAGGTAGAAATGGTCACACCTTACCGCTACATACTCACAGGGATTTCAGCGTCTTTCTTCCATAAAACCAAAATGAGGAATATATTCCTTAAATTCTCTTTTCGTTTATAGTCCGATCCATACGGATTTTGAAAATGATCCAACTTAGTGGTTTTGCTACACCGCCTCAGTGGATGTTAAAATCAAACCATCAAGATGAGATTGACTGAATTGCAGACTCTCAGCATTAATTCTTTCAAGGGATGAAATAGAGTCACGGCACAGACAGGTAATGCACCGATGACCCAAAAGAATACTGCAAAATCAACCCAAGACATAAGATATTCTTCAGTGGTCAAGCCAATCACCTGATCTAAATCCAATAGAACATGCTTTTCAGTTACTGGAGTCAAGCAGCAAGTAAATATGACTGCAGAAGAGTCCTAGAAGAACATTATTTTGGCAGGAAAAACAGCATCTGGTGATCATCCAACGTTTTTGGACTTCAGGCAGGCAATGGATTAAATGCAAAGGATTTTCAATGTTGTTTCAATCTTAAAAATAATTTTTATATTGAAAATGATGGTAATTTGTCCAATTAATTTTGAGCTTCTGAAAATGAAACTATAAAAATGGCTGTAATACCTACACTGTTAATACACCAATCTTGTTAAAGCCCTTGAAGAAAAGCTGAAAGTCTGCACTTCTGTTATATTAAAAATACACTGTACTGTACAAAAACTGTGCTATTGTCCAAATACTCATGGATGTGAGATGATGTGGAAGCATGGTTTTGCACCTGTAGGTTATTATATTTCCTTTCTTTAAAGTACAAAACGAATTCAAAATGAATTTGTCAGTGCAAAGCTGATTCACCAAGCCCCTCAATCATGAACTAGTGAACTCTGATTGACTGCAGAGAAGAATGGGGACAAATGGGATTTTTTTGCCACTTTAAGGCCTAATGCGGCATACAGCGACAGAACAATTTAGGTGACTACTTTGTTCACAATAAGCAAGCCTGCAGTGTAGTAAAACTTGTACAAAAGTTAAACTAAGAGGAAGAAAGAAAAAAAATAGAGGAAATTTGAAAATGGCAATGAATGTAAAATTTCATGAAATGTAAAATAAATAAAAAAGGTTAGAGGGTGGTAATTTATTTAAGCTGAATATATATGATCCAAAGATTTACATCTTGTGATTTACATGGAAAAAGAAGGATTCGATACATGAAACTGATCTTAACAAAAGGTGAATCGTGTTTTAAAGCCTGCACGACAATACAAAACAAAAGGCAGAAGGCGACTAAGACTTTTTCTAACAGGAACTGAACTGGACACGACTAAACACCATGACCATAAGGACCATAGACCACAAAGAGAGAAAACCAGACAAAGAGGAATTGACACACTATATGTGCAGGGATCGCTCAGTAGTTAGATCGAAAGGTCGGGGGTTCGAATCCAGAATAATATCTTCAATTCACTCTTCAAAAGTAAAAGAAAAGCTAACTATGAAAGCATGCACTCAAGAGCAAGAACACAGTGATTTGCTATGAAAATAAAAAATGCATTGCTGTATATAAATGTTCTATGCATGTAGTTCTGTAGTTGCACTGAATAAAAGCAAGAAGTGACTTCAGTATTAACAGAATAAAGTTTTTGAACAAGCTTATATTGGATTAACTATGTGGGATTCGTTCAAAGGTTCAAATGCAATGCAAATATTTTTATTTTGTTTTGTTTAATAGTAGCTTAAACATAAAAAGCCTGCACCTGGCTCAATGGTCTGATAGCTGAGTTATAGTTGACTGGAAGAACATGAAGCAATAAAAGAGGGAAAAGTCTGTGACAGAAAATATGTTCATTTGCAAGAGTGGTTTAAAATGAACATCTGTAGATTTTTGAGACAAATATCAGCAGACATCTAGAAAGAAGAGAGATTGTAAATAAATAAATAAATGTATACATGAAAAATGTTGTTTTAATGTCGCAAGATTCCACAACCCATCGTGGCATACAGCTTTTTTTTTTGTGTTTGTGTTTGAAACAAAACCTTTGGCAATGTCTGCTGGGAAATGATGTAACACTGAGAAAACCATCATATCCAGATATTAAACAGTGTGGAAACGGCAACTATTTGACATGTTTAGCGCCATAGTAAGTGATTAATTGATTAACTCTTATCAAATTTGTTGGCACTTAATTATCCATCAGTCAATGAGTTGACTAATCATCTAATTATGTCAGCATTATTACACTCCATGTAAGAACATCTAAAATCAATACAAAGTACAATTCGGGTCCTTCATGGGAGAAGTTTAATGACAACCATATAGTGTATAAGAATTAGATTTGTGCCTGATGAACTAACAGCTTAATCTTATGTCTAAGGAACATTAGCATATCCACCATACTGTTCAAATGTAAAAAAGGCAAACTGGATAACATCATGTTACAGCAGGCTAATTAAGTTAAAAAAAAAAAAAAAGAACTGAGGATATACTTGTACTGAGATGAAACTAAAATATTTGATGTAACTTCTACTTCCTGGACAGTTATGTTGCTAAAAAAATTATAATAATTCAAAAAACATCCCTTTTTCCTGTTTTCGTTTGTTGTCTTCCTTTTTTTCTTAAGAGAATGAGACTCAAACAGCAAACATGTGAAGACAAATCATCAGGCTTCAATGGAAAGCTTGCTGAAAACATCCAAAGGCAACATATATTCAGTTGTAAACATCCTGTAAATATCCATGTTCATATCAGATGCAAATTGCTTAGGAATAAAATACAAAAGCCTGTTTTGTTTTGAGTTGTGAGGGAGCGAGATGTGTTTCGTGTATTACTGTGTGAGCAATAAAGAGAAATAGACGGAGGCAGAGATCGATTATGAAGATAAGGAGAAAACCCTGGGCCTCTTATATCTATTTAAATCTCTTCTAGCTCTTCACTTCAAACGATCAGTGGTGCATTATGAGGTTTGAGATGGACATGATTGATTGATCCTCTCTTCCTCCATCCTTGAGGGTCTGCTCCTAGAAAATGTGTCTTCATCCCCTACGATTAATCTAATCAGCCTTAATAAAAGCATCCATTACCCAGGCAGCACCATCGACAGACAGGAGCAGAGTGTTTACTTATGAATAATCAAACACAAGAAAACACTGATTGGTCTGTTGATCAAAACAACTTCCAAGTCTGCTACATTATGCACCATGTAGCCTCAAAGTGAGGTAGTCCTTATAAATGTTTCTGTCACTCAAAGTGAATTTAAAGTTTATAAACCAGCGAGTTTTATATTATTCATCTGCAGCCAGCCGGAGGCTCGTATAGCCACACTTGGTTTCACAACACACAGTCCATGCAGTACATATAAAACGCACAGGTGACTCATTGGCTATTAGTGAATATTACTAAAAATACAAACAGGAAAAAGAAACCAAACAACAAATAAGAATTAAAAACAAAGAAATTGCTTTGTAACATAGAAAACCTGACTGGCTTACAGAATTCAGTTTTAATATTCCTTACGTAAGTCATCACTATCTTCTATAAAGTAAAAACAATGTAAACATGGGAGGATCAGGTAATTGTGATACACAGTGTTCACTCTCAGTCTTTGAGTTACACCACTTAGACAAGCAGCGTCTCTATAAGGTTTTTGTGTTAACTTTAGAAACTACGATAAAAACTGGAGAATGCCGAAAAACCACCTATTATTGACTTAAACTGTCGAAATGCAACAGGAAGAATTGCCTTTAGTTTAAATACAGAGGAAATAAATATGAAGTAAATTCAACAGCCTGTAAACATCTATGTTTTCGGACTTTCTTTTTTTTTGTTTGGGTACTTTGTTCCAGCATATGTTAAGTTTTTCAGTTTTCCAGGATGCCTCTGGCTCAGCATGTTTATGTCTCCAGAATCCAGTGCTATACAACACACTGCATAACCAAGACTGCATGCAAATAGTTCTGCAGTAAGAGTGATACATGCTCTGGACTTGAGCAGCATTAAACTCGGAGAAGTAGGAGACTAGAGAAAAGTAAACGTAAAGCTGCTAATCTTAATTTTCAAGCTGACAGGAAATAATTATGAGATGAAACAACTGTCAGTTCTCTAAAACGCTGTTGATTAGGTCTTAATGAAGGAACTCAATAATTAGCTAATGCCATGTAAATAGTTAAGGTACAAAACGGTAAGATGGAGGCTGTAATTTAGCTTATCTAACACAATATAATGCTTCTTAATCAAGCACCTACCTACAGTAACAAAGGAGTGACTTGGTGTGGTCTTCTGCTGCTGTAGCCCATCTGGTTCAAGGTTTGACATGTTTCTCAGACCTCTCAGAACCAGTAAAAAAATAAATATATTTATCAGCATATTTACAGGCTTGTGTATTATTATCAGGTTAGAGAGGTGTTTAGTAAACATGTTTGCCAGCACTGAGGTTCTCTCGATGGTTCACAGGTACACTGACAGAACCGTGACTCCAGCAACTTCCTGCTCTTGTTGCTTGCCGTCCTTTCCCCCTGTTGTCCTCCAGCTCCCTTTCGATGAGCAGAGATGTGAGCGGTTTCTACTGATCTCCAAGCTCTCAAGCTGGGATTGAATGTTTGCAGAAATTAGTGTGTGCGAACAGCACACCCAAAATCACAAGAGCTGTGATCGACAGGGTCCATTTTGGGGAAAAAAAAACAACTTGGATGTCATATTACCTGAATATGGTATATCTATACCTATCAATCACCGCATTAAACACCCATAGGCGAGTACACACACAGCCCTATTTACAATCTTTATTTAGTTTGCTTGACTTGACGTGAACCCTCCAGGTGGACTCTTCATTTTACTCACATAAGGATGATAGACAGGCCAAACTGGTTTTATTTGCAACCAATAAAGGATTCCATCAGCTCATCTTTCCAAACCAGACTCCTAGCATAGGGTACATCAAATACTAATCTAATCTTGCACAAGAGCAATAAAAAAAATGGTTTTACTACACCTATTAAATTTGCCAAAGCTCAGTATGAGGAAAGATTTGATGAACAATGATAGGCAAACTGGTAATTACTATAGCAATGACTATAAAGGTCTCCAGTAGAAAAAGCAATTGGAAACACTTCCTGTTGTGTTTCCTTAATCAGGGTAAACTTTTCAGTAGCAGAGTTGAAGTGGGAACCATGGCTTAACAATAAAATGAAAGAGTCGTGTTTGTTTTGCTATTGTGCTCCAAATCTCAAACTGTGCCATGTAAATGAAATTTCTCAGGTGAGATTTTAAGAGGATCAAAGATGGCAGCTTAAACAGTTCCTCACTTTATTCACGGGGATATTATGCAATATGTCAGAATGTGACTTGAGCATCCATAAGAGAGGTGTGACAAACAGTCGG
>VURO01049613.1:9115-39349 GCA_015108175.1 Pelvicachromis taeniatus | reverse complement strand
AACCAAATATTATTTTTTTTTTTTTTTATTTTTCCTTGTTTTTTTTTTTTTTTTTTTTTTTTTTTTATATTATTTTTTTTTTTTTTTTTTTTTTTTTTTTTTTTTTTTTTTTTTTTTTTTTCCAATCTTAGAATGATTGTGCAGCATAAATATTGACTTTTAAAAAGCACGAATTGGGTGCACAAAAGTATTCATACACTCCAATATTTTAATAAGCGGTGATGAATATTCTACAGTATAATGGCGTTTAACTTGACATGGTAAAGGTCCGTTAACTTCTTGTTAATAATCGTGACTGGTAGTTTCTCTCTGCCAGCATAAGAAGGATTTCGCAGCACTCAGCGCGCTGATCGATACCTGCATGTGCATGAAGTTCCTTGTACTTTGAAACTTGTGCACTCAATTCTTGTTTAAGTCCTTAGAGATGTATGATGTACAATCATTCCATCCTGGAAAGAGAAGGGTTCAAAGAAATGATTAAAAGCCCAAAGTTACCATGACTTTCATGCCTGAGATGAGTGTATGTAAACCTCTGACCACACGTGTGTATCAGCACAACCACCGTATTCCCCAGAAGTTGTAACTAATGATGAGAAGCCACCCGGTCCTCCTCCTCAAAGACCTGAATCAAGAAAAAGTGGTTTGTCTTCCTAAATGTGCCGTATCATGTTGTCTCACACAAGACTTACTGCCATTTAATTTTTCTTAACTCCTCACTCACTGAGGGCTGTGGTTATAAGAATGTGACGTGACGGGTCAAAGTCTTGAACGGTGACCAGTTTCGGTTGGATCACACTTCTGCATCATTACAGCAGGACTGTGCTGCCAGAAGATCTCCATTTAAGGGAATTGTAACTGTGATGAAAGTGTTATGTTGCCATTTTTATTTGAATTTGAGGCCATTTTGGCTCTCAACCCTCTATTGCTTTATTTGCTATGAAGCAATAATGAAAGCAATCCCTCAGAGCTGAGCTGCTGACTCGTTAAGCTCACCAGAACAGATGATCAGACTTGGATGCAGCAATTTCACTTCAGCCTTTAAGGAAAAACACACAATTGAGGGTTAAAGGTTTGTTTGGTTTGTTTCTCTTTACTAGATCTGTGACTCACACCATCACATTTGCATGTTGTTCTTTAATTTCAGAGAGCATGTGCACTGTGGTGTACTTTGACGACTGCGTGTCCATTCGTCAGTGTAAACTGTACTGTGAGTCAATGGGAGGATCCAAGTACCGCTGGTTTCACAACGCCTGCTGCCAGTGCATCGGACCGGAGTGCGTGGACTACGGCAGCAAGCTGGTGAAGTGCATGAACTGTCTCTTCTGAAGTGCGGGCACATATTGGTACCAAATGCTGCCCCATACCGAAGGACTGGGGGCAGAGGAAACTATGACTGTTATGTGCTAGCATTCCTCAGTTACCTTGTAAAATGCCCCCTGCAGCCCTCCTCCTACCCCTGCAAACTTTTATTCTGCTGTTTTTGTTTCACTGTATATTTTTTAGATGTCTTTGTTTTTTTTGTTTTTTTGTTTTTTGTTTAATAGCTTTTTTTGTTTTTGTTTTTTTAAACTAGAGTTGTATATGAATAATGTATTTTTACAATTATGGTCTGCTAAATCCCAGTCTCGTGCCAAATAAAGATACGTTTTGGTGACTGTTTCCGTCTCGAAGAAAATCTTTCATTATATATTCGGGGGGGAAATGTGTGAAAAGCTTATGGCATGAGTGAATTGGTAAATATTTGTCTTCGTAGTTGCCTGTCTCCAGCTCCTCTGTTGCCCAAGTCAGGAAACGCATCATTTCCTGGGGAAACAAAGTTGTTATTATACCATTCTGGTCCACAGGTGTTCCACTGCTCACGGACCGTCTCATGCGAGCAATGGCGTGGGGAGGGTGGGTGGAGAAGGGAACGTTTTACTGATGCCAATCTCTCACCGCCACACACAAATGCTCTTTGTAATGCCAGTAGATTTTCAAAAGGCAGCAGGGTGCCCTATCACTGATTGTGTTCCCAATTGGCATGCAACAGCAGTTTGCACAGACTCCTCCACCGGCCGACACAATGAGACCTTGTTTGTCTTTTCTTTTTCTTTTTTTTATGATATTGAATCACGACCTCATTTCACCACTGCAGCTGTGTGGCTTGGAGCTGACGGTGCCAACAAAGATCATCAGAGGGATAATGTGTTTCATATGTGAAGATGACCACCAGTCTTCTGGGTCCAACCGCAGCGCTCGGGGAAAGTACACATGATTCAGAATAGCATGTGGTTTCACCAAATTTAGATTCTAGCTGCTTTTTAAAAGCACAATTTGACAGTTTCTCTTGTACACTGGCTTGAATAACAGTCAACTTGTGGCTAAGATCAAAACGATACCACGGCCTAAACATACGCCATTAGTTCCAGACTGTTTTCAGCAGGAAACCTGCAAAGAAAATAGGTTTGTGGTAGGATCTCCAATTTATTTGGATGCTACCAACTACTAGGTGTATTTTTACCACCTACTTTGCTAGAGTGTTGGTAACAGACTCTATTTATAGAGAGGGAGAGGGATGGATGGATAGATGGATACAGAAATGCATTAAAATTGCATTATTTAAGGGGCTACAGGGGGAGAATCCTTATAGTGAAGTCTATGAAAATAGTGTGACTTCTGACTTGATATAAGAATTGACTAAATGCGTTTATGGGCTCCATCACTGGTTTGCAGTCTTAATGAGTATAACTTGATGTTTCTTTTACAAATTATGAATTTAAGCTGTAATTCAGGGGGTTCAAGAAAGGTTTTGCTCTAAATATTTAGGTATTTTTGCACAAAGTGCACTCCTTTTCTGACACTCAACAGTAATTAATACGCAGTTTCATGGCCAGTTTATGCCTGCCCCCTTCTTTGGAAAAAAAAAAAAAAGCCAAGCAGATGTGTCATTGTCTAAAAACCTATAGACATAACTGTTGCATAGCAGTGTGTGAACAGCTGGGACAGGTTCTGTGCTTTATCTGCATTTTTCTCAGAAAAATGAGCCTTTGTAAGCTTATAGAGGCAAACATGTGCTAATAATGTGAGTATGTCAGGGCAATGCAGGCCATGTATGTGGCCAGTCAGATAATGGTGAGGTATGCAACAAGCATGGCAGATGCATCAGGAATCAGCTCTGTGGCCTTTTGTGTTTGCAGTGGTGATAGCCAAGCTAACCAATATGGTCAGGCACAAGTCTCTGTGGACTTTTGCAGATGGCATTGTGATCTGTAGTGAGAGGAAGCAGGTGGAAGAGAGCCTGGAGAGGTGGAGGTGTGCTCTTGAGAGAAGAATAATGTGTGTGAATGAGAGGGAGACAGGTATAACAGTGAAGGTAGATGAGTTTAAGCAGCAAAGGAAAAAGTTTACAAGATCCTAGCGGGTTCTCGTATGGTGCCTGTATATAACAGTGACCAGGATGGACAAGATAAGAAATCAATATATCAGACAGACTGCTCAGATTGAGCAGTTTGAAGACAAAGCTTTGGTGTGATAGAGGAGATAGCTATGGATGGGGTAACATGAAGGGAACACCTGAAACAACAAGAAGAGGACTATGATATTTATTGAGAATGCCAAAATCAAAAATATAAAAATTGTTGTGACACACAGTCGAAGATGTCAGAGCCATCGTTCATACACAGGACTATGCAATGAATGAATGGTTCAATTTCACCAAGAATCTGAAATGTGGCATGTTATGTCTTCTTACATATACCTGCGCTTGTATTCACACACACTCATAAACACGTCTATTTACATCTCTGTCTAATAAACTGAGTTAATTATTCAAGTAAAAACGCTTCCCTACCTCTTACACAACATTTCTTCATCTTTCTCCTGTTTTCCCCTCACATCTTAGTCACAGATGTTTCACTATTTCGTTCACTTTAATTTAACACTTTTCTATTTGCCTTTAACTCCATTTCCCGACACGCACTTGTGCGTGAGCGCAAGCGCAGATGGGTTTATTTGGTATACAGGCAGCCGGAAGCTATACTGTGAAATAAACGGAACGGGATAGTACCTGGTAAAGTTTGTTGCCTTTGGTGTTTTGCCTGATTAAACATAATGCAGCGGTTAGCAAACATAGTTTACCATCTGCAGCTAACTGTGTATCAGATGCTGGGTTTTGTCTGGACGGATCTTCGGTTTTTATCGCTACTGATACCAGCTAGCTTAGCAGGAAGGCAGCTAGCTGAACTGTCGTTAGCATATGGGGCCCACCATTCACAGGAGGGCAGCTATCTGTGACAGTTTGATTTTAAATTAATTTTTTAATTAATCGAAGACACAGAAAGGAACCTTGCTATTTAAACAAGTGAGCAGATAATATGTAGCCAGCCGTTCTAATGTCATTTTTAATGAACCCAGAAAATGTGATTTAATTTGCCAAAAGCGAAGGAAGATTAAAAGAGTCAGACTTGAATAATCGGTTTGCAACCACAGTTCATTTAGGATAGTTTAAATGAACATGTAGCTGCTTATTTTCTTGAAAAACGAGAATTTATCGCACTCAAATGAAGCTATTTCTGTTATGTATTGATGTCCATCAGCTAGGAGATGTTAAACAGAGTTTTCATACTTGTATATTTTTAATTAGTTGTCTGTATTTAAGTGATCATTTTGTCAAACCAATTTAGTTGCTGACTAGCTTCCAGAGTGGGTTTCCCTGCATCAGCTTGGTCTTTACTATTGAACTATGTGTAGCTTTTATTTGTTTCAGTCTTAGTCTTTTATATGTGTAATATGGTGGGTATTTGTAAGTAGCTCTGATAGGATAAACACAACACTGATGAATCATGTAAACATCGCAGTCTTAAAAAAAAGCCAAACACTTGTGCTGAAGCCTCCTCATATTTCTTCAGAATTGACCAAATTAGGAAAAAATAAATAAACTTGACATTTATTTTCTCTTATCTTCTTTTATAGATACTCATGACTGGTTCAAGATGGGTTTCGTTTCTTATTTTATGTCCCAGTTACCTAAGATGTTTCTTTTTCACATCCAGTTTTAGTTAACTATAATAATCAGGATTTTTTTTGCCTACAACATCTTAGAATCCATAGGTGCAGTCACGTAAATTAACCCACTTCCTTAAACATGTGGAAGTGCTCAGGACTTCCTTTTTCTGTTTACCGTCCACAGTGCGGACAGCCATTGGGCTGTTTCAGGTAGCTGTGTGTATACAGCCCGTCACATGATTTACAGTAATCTGAAATGATGAGCTGCAGATAAGTCACTGTGTCTTTGACTGGTGAGGTGGTCGCTTGGTTTTTTTTCCCTACTCAGGCTGTCTGGATTGACATGTTGGATGTGGGATTGTTTGGATGACAGAAGCCCCATCTGGTGGGTGGACATTACTGGTGCAGTTGCACTTTTTGAGGAGTTTTCATCGTACTGTTTAGAAACAAAAGAAGAGGATGACACAGGAAAGAGTTCCAGCTTGTTTTCCTGTTCTGCTGCCTTAAGATCTAAAGATTGGTTACAGATTGTGGTTATTTTACATACATTATCCTAGCTGTCTGCAAAGTTTTATGTTAAACGTGTTCAACTTTAGGCAGTAAATTGTGTTTTTACTATGTTGTTCACTTTAACAACTCGATCTGAAAATGAAGATTTCCTTTTGGCGTTAGACTTTCTTCTCTGACAATGATTGGATTCTTTTCAATTTATTTGCATTGCTGTGAAAGTATATTTCTATTGTTACAGTGTGCTCTAACATAGAAAATTAAGCTCAGTTATACAGAGCAGGTTGTAAAAGACAGCATACAGTATTTCCATGTCACTGGTCCTGAGATTAAACTTAAAAACTAACAAATAAGCACTCTAGTCTGATTGTATGGCTGAAAAGGTGTACAATTGCTAATGTTATGTAGAATTTTTTTATTTTTTTTTAAATGTGTTTACACACGGGTTTAAGTCAGAATTTTGTACTTCTGCCCACTGCAGGTGTGATGGAGGGGTGATGTGTGAATCAGAGGAGTAATTAGGCCAAAGCAGCCATGACTGAGTGCTTCCTGCCCCCCAGTAGCAGCCCCGCAGAGCAGCGCAGGGCCGAGCACCCCGGGGGCGTGGCCCGCACCCCGAGCTCTGAGGAAATCAGCCCCACCAAATTCCCCGGGCTATACCGCACCGGTGAACCATCGCCGCCTCACGATGGACATCACCACGAGCCTCCCGACGCCTACGTCTCAGACGATGACAAAGAGCACAGCAAGAAGAAGAACAAGTTCAAGAAGAAGGAGAAAAGGAGTAAGACGCTTTTTTGGGAACCATGGGTTGAGGGAGGGAAGAACAGTATAGCACAAGTGAACTGTTTGAGATTATGGGCTTATTTTTGACTTTGGAAATAGCAGTTTGAAAACGTTTTTTAGCACCAGGTGATCTAAATATGTATACCTGTGTGGGGGGGAAAAATCAAACATTTTTCCTGGATGTGGAAATATAATAATCTTCACTAACATGCACTGGAACCTTTTACTTTTCAAGACATTATCTGAAAAAAGTGCAAATGTTAGATCTAACATCTAAACTTTAGCGCCCTAACACAAAGTGTGACTGAAGTCCAGTCTTAGGAACAAAGAGCGTAATTGTTTGCTGACTTCAAAGAAAGTGAGTGAGTACCCTGAGGACATCCTAATCTAAACTCCAGTAGTGAGAACTTCACTCTTATCGTCTCCTGCTGTGTGCTATGTGGGAAAAGGCAACTTCAGACAGTATCGAGTTCTGATTAGATCAAACTCATGTTGCCCATAGTTTACATAAAAGGCCTCGTGTTTCCACGTAAAGGTAGACAAGCAGGGTGGCCAGAGTTTACTGAGTATATCCAACCCTGCAGTATAGATTCTGTTATCACCACTATCGCTGTGCTTGCTTGTGCTTGAGATATCATGTAACAAACTGTAGTAGCACCTTAATTCTAATTGTAAAATAGCATTGTGGCAACCAATAGAGTACACTGTACATTTCAAAGAAAATGGTGCTTTTATAGTCGACTCCCATCTCTGAAAATACTTTATGAGACCTTTTTTATTTTTTTAGATTTACTTTGTATTTATACACCACTTTTCATTTAATCATTAGTTCTTATTATTGCCTGCTCTCTTCCCCTCACCTTCAAATGGTATTTTCAGATGGCCCCGCCCCTCCCTGAGCCTGCTTCTGCTGGAGGTTTCTTCCTGTTAAAAGGGAGTTTTTCCTTCCCACTGTTGCCAAGTTCTTGCTCAAAGGAGGTCGTTTGATATCTCTGTATTATTCGAGGGTCTCTGCCTTACATTATAAAGTGCCTTGAGGTGATTAGCGACATATAAATAAAATTGAATTGAGACCAAGAGGTTAAAATAGTCAGATAAATAGAAAACGCTGACAAATAAGCAGGATTTTATAGCTTTGCGACAAATTCCAAACAACCAGGAAGCGAGGCATAATGACTGAAACCACTGAAGGAACAATGGGCTGGGAGGTCAATCCATTCCCCAACTCATGGCCATTGATCAGTGGTTGTTGATCAATGGTCACTAGAATTTGCATATTAATGATCAAGGAAATGACCTCCCAGCCCATTCTCAACTTTTTGGGATTAGCCAAAGATTAGATTACATTTTCAAAAATTCTTCCAACGTTTTTTTTTTTTAAATATATGTTTTGGAACGCGACAAATTTGTTATTCGTCAACAAGGAGAAAACTGTTGAATATTCCAAACCTTGTATTTTAACAACTGGGAGCTACGGAGGGAGCTAAAGATCACATCAGTACTAATGAGGCGAGCTCCTCCCACGTTTCCATCGTGATGGCCGCAGTGATGAGAAATGTTCCTCTGCTGGGGATGTTTTTCACTGTTGTCCACTTTGTGTCAGGATTTTTCCATGCCTGGATTTAGCTCCTACACCAGGATGTGGTGGGAGAGAGGAAGAGATGGACAGATTCAGCGCACACCCACTGAACCCAGCGAAGGTGTGTCTCAGGCAGCGGTGTGATACACAGAGCCATTCCTGGGGAAACCCAGCGTAGATAAAATTAGGAGGTTGAAAGTGACAAGGGGCCCCTCACTATCTCATGCTAGGGAATAAAAAGCTTAAAGTGAGCTGTTCTGGAGAGGAGCGTTGTAAGGTGCAGTGGGAGCTATGCTAAATCAGTGGCTGACCTCTTTTCCAAGTCCTCATTCTCCCCCTCCTCTGCTATCGTCTCTCTCTCACCCGTCTCTCTTCCTGTTTCTGTTTCACTGCTATCATAGTTCAGTTATAGGACGGAGATTAGAAAACAGAGGTGCTACTCCCTTCAGATCTAACCTGGTTTCTCACTCTTCTACTCTTTATTTACTTTCACAGCGGAAGGATACGCCGCCTTCCAGGAGGACAGTTCAGCAGACGAAGCAGAGAGCCCATCCAAAATGAAGCGTTCCAAGGGAATCCACGTGTTCAAGAAGCCGAGCTTCTCCAAGAAGAAGGAAAAGGATTTTAAAGTGAAAGAGAAGGGTCCCAAAGAAGACAAAGCCAAGGATAAGAAGTCAAAGGACCTGACGGCTGCAGATGTGGTGAAACAGTGGAAGGAGAAGAAGAAGAAGAAGAAACCAACCACAGAGGCAGAACCGGTCCCAGTGGAGACCCCCACCTTCAGGCCCATCTTTGGAGCCCCGCTGGCCGAAGCTATCAAGAGGACAGCTCTGTATGATGGCATCCAGCTGCCAGCCATCTTCAGAGAATGTGTGGACTACATTGAAAGTTATGGGATGAAGTGTGAGGGCATCTACCGGGTTTCAGGTATCAAACATGTTGATTTTATTTATTTCTTTTTAAACAAACTAAAATATCTCTGATTACTCACATTGGCTCTGTTTTCCTTTCAGGTATGAAGTCTAAAGTAGATGAACTGAAAGCTGCGTATGACCGAGAGGAGTGCCCGTGCCTGGAGGAGTATGACCCTCACACGGTCGCCAGCCTGTTGAAGCAGTACCTCCGCGAGCTGCCCGAGAACATACTGGGTCGAGACTTGGCCCAGCGGTTCGAGGATGCTTGCGGTCGGCAGGTTGAGGCCGAAAAGGTGACGGAGTTCCAGAGGCTGCTGACCGAAGTGCCGCCGGAGAGCCGACTCCTTCTCTCCTGGCTCGTCACGCACATGGACCACGTCATTGCCAGGGAGGCAGACACGAAGATGAATATTCAGAATATCTCCATTGTCCTTAACCCCACCATACAGGTCAGCAGGAAGGAGATCAATCAGTGAAAATGCAAATGTACCGTAAGGTGGGAAAGGGAAGAAATACACAAGAAGATCATAGGCTGCTGCAGAGAAGTTCAAATGTGGGGCTTTGGCTCACGCTCAGATATAGCCCCCAAAAAAACCCTCCCCCAGCAACAAACCAGTGAATTTTTATTGGATCAAAGAGTCAGTTTATCTCTGAAACCCTGGCCCAGTTTAGTGAAGCTAATTTATTCCCATAGGGGGCATCCCTGTTGCTGCTCCACTTATTCTGAACCAGCAGCAGCAGCTGCCACAACACTGTTAAATAAACTCTTCTCCCAATTAATGAGCGGAATCCAGGGCCAGTGTAATCAGGCTAAATAAACATGCAGGAATTTGTATTGTGGAGGAACTGGTGCAAATACAATTCAGCTTTGTGTTTGTTTCCCTCTGGTGATCCGTGTGCTTCCTTCCCAGATTGGGAATCGTGTCCTTTACATGTTCTTCACCCACGTGAAGGAGCTGTTTGGGGATGTAGTCTTGAAGCCAGTGGTGCGGCCACTCCGCTGGTCCAACATGGCGACGATGCCGGCACTGCCCGAGACCCAGGAGAGCATCAAAGAGGAGATCCGGCGGCAGGTGGGTTTGGTCCTGTGGCAACTAATGACTGTCCAATTCAGTGTTTGAAACAATGTGTTCAGTTTTTCTTTCTTCTCCTTTTGCTTTATATCTTAATATCTGCTGCAAAAGGAAATTATTATTATTTTTTAAATCTAAGCAGATGACGATTTTCCCTTAAAGCAGGTTTTACGGTGTTACAACAGAGTCAGCAAAGCAAAGCAAGCCTTTTCTATTTATATTAAAGTGTCTTGTCAGCAGTGCATCTTCTGAATCCCACTGAGTCCTGGCACACTGAGAAACAAACCCAAGATAAAGATGTGCACTGCTGACAAGACACTTGTTGTTTTCTGACATTTTCTTTTGTATACAGGTGACAGAAACTAAGTCGGCTTCAGGTGGTTTAGTCCAGGGATAGGCAACTCCAGGCCTCGAGGGCCGGTGTGCTGCAGGTTTTAGATCTCACCCTGGGTCAACACACCTGAATCAAATGATTCGTTCATTAGCAGGCCTCAGGAGAACTCCAGGACATGTTGAGGAGGTAATTTAGCCATTTAAATCAGCTGCGTTGGATCAAGGACACATCTAAAACCTGCAGGACACCGGCACTCGAGGCCTGGAGTTATCCCTGGCTTAGTCTGTTGATTTGAACCCCAGTCTGTCGGGTGAAGCCGTTTCTTTAACCTTACAAAATGTTCCTTCGTGGCCTTTATTTCCAAAACAATAAAACATCCCAGAGGCGGCTCACACATCTCAATCCCTCCTAGATCACTTAACTTACAATATACCAAAAAGTTATTGTAGATTTTTTTTTTTTTTGTCCTGTAATGCTCAGATCACGTTCATTATACGAGGTAACTCTAACTTTATTTCTGTCATTTATAAGTGATTATACATGGATCTCACACCACCCTTTTTTAGTCAATACTTTGACTTTTTAGTCTCGGATTGACTATTTTATTAAATGTGTTTGGCTCCTCTACTTGTCTCGTGCTGGTTATCGTCATCAAGTAACTTTTGGCCAATACTTATGAAGGTATTTGTGTGTAGGAGTTCCTCCTGAACTGCCTGCACCGGGACCTGCAGGCAGGGGTGAAGGACTTGTCCAAAGAGGAGCGGCTCTGGGAGGTTCAGAGAATCCTGACCGCTCTGAAACGCAAACTGAGGGAGGCCAAGCGTCAGGTAATCTGTCTATATCAATATTTATGTTTCTGTGGATACAGTAGCTTTTCATCCACTCAGTAATACCAATGAGGGTTTGAATTTTCACCTCTTCTGAGATGTATAGAAATTACAACCTTCATTAAGGTAGGAAACCATAGCAGGACTGTTTCTTTAGTTTGTATCAAATTGAGCTAGGAGTCCTTAATAAACTATCACGTGGGTGTACAATCCTGCCCTACACAACAACAACAACAACAACAACAACAAAAAGGCAGATGAATTGACCAAGATTAAAGCATAGTCTTGTTATTTCAACTAGAACGACTCTCTGACTTTGCCGTATGTGTCTGCTCTCTGTGGGGCTTCAGGAGTGCGAGAGTAAAATAGCCCAGGAGATAGCAAGCCTGTCAAAGGAAGATGTTTCAAAGGAGGAAATGACGGAGAATGAAGAGGAAGTCATCAACCTCCTCTTAGCGCAGGTGAGTAATTCATACAAACACATCGATCTGCTTCGATCAATAGCTTGTCAAGAACACTTTTAAATGTCTTCTCGTCCTCTCGATAATTAGGAGAATGAGATCCTGACAGAGCAGGAGGAGCTGATCTCTCTTGAGCAGGTGCTGCGTAGACAGATTGCTACTGAGAAGGAGGAAATCGAGAGGCTGCGGGCAGAGATCGCAGACATACAGAGGTAAAAAAGGACCGTGATTAAATATGAACAAAGAATTCCAGTGTTGGAAGTATAAAATTTAAAATCTATACCTGATGGAAAAGTGGTCAGTCTCCCTGTCAGGTACATTTTCTTGTGCATCTTGTGGCTGCTGATTTCAGATGACTCAGCGGAAGTCATGTTGTGTCCTTTAATCTGTGCGTGAAGGACCATATTGGGCTGTTTTCACCAAAGCTTCTCCTTATCTGCCTCAGGACAACACTGTGTACTGACTGTGTACCATTTCATCGTGTACACGCCCGTGAATGTCACCTCATTAGCAGCAAAGCTCCTGATGACATTTGAGCCTGTTTGAGAGATAAACATGATATTTTCCTTCTGAATATGTTTGAGGTTTGTGGTGAAAATGTGCCTAATTTAAATCAGGTTAAGTATGTTTTGTTTTTTTCTATGGGCTTATTCCGCACTTTTTGACACACCTTATATGTTGGTAGTTAAAGCTGGTTTTATGCTTGAGCCTAAATGGTGCGTTTGCTGTCTGCTTCAGTCCGAGGACGCTCCGTCTGCCTGGGGTGAGCTCTGTTGCCAGATGGAGGCATTATACAAGTATGTGGTCCAACAGGTCTATGGGCCACTCTTGCTTGTGCTGTTGTTGGTCCATCAGCCAGTCGCAGAGGAGAGTGAAGTGATAATACACAAAGAGCTGAAGTGAAACCGAGTGTCCGCTGCAGCCAGTCTGTGCTTTTAATACTCTGTATTTCAATCTTTGAAGTTTATTTTCTGCGGTTCCTCCGTCCCCAGTGAACTCCGCTGTCCCTCCTTGCTCTATTCCACCCCACTTGTGAACCAGTCAACATTCTGCAGTTGCTTTAAGTCATGCTTTAAGTTGCTTTATGACCGTGTAAGCAGTCGGACGCATTTACGGGACCATGAAACCAATTTAACAGTAAAACGTGACATTAGATCCTAGCAGTAAGCGAGCATTGTTTTCCTCCGCAGTCGGCAGCAGGGTCGCAGTGAGACAGAGGAGTATTCGTCAGACAGCGAAAGTGAGAGCGAGGATGAGGAAGAGCTGCAGATGATACTGGAAGATCTGCAGAAGCAAAACGAGGAACTGGAGGTGAGAAAGCATCCAGCATCCACTACCTGTTGTGGTGGTCCTGTGGTGTTTGACAAAACTGTGGTTATTTATATTCCCAAAGCTCACCATGCTGTCGTTTCTGGTAATAAAACGCTGAAAGTATTGACTGGAGTTCTAATTCTGAATGTGTGCTTTCTTGGGCTGAAGAACAAAAACACCCACCTGAACCAGGCCATCCACGAGGAGCAGGAGGCCATCTTGGAGCTCCGCGTCCAGCTTCGCCTCCTGCAGAGCCACAAGCTACAGCAAGAGCTGACCGTCCAGCAGCCGGCCGAGCAGGCTCCTCCCACGCAGCCGAGCCCGGAGGCCCGCAGCGAGGAGCAAACCAAGCGCTCCGTTGCTGCCGCGGCTCCTACCGCCGATGCAGCTGCCGCCACCACCAACGGAAAGGTGGCTAAGGATCCATCAAAGCCTTCACCAAGCAAAGACAAGCGAGACACCAACATGTGAGACCTCTGCGATGATTTCGGCGGTCGTCTGTGCTGGTGTTCGTCTCTAACCGTGGGTCAGTTGTCCTGTAGCGTTGCTCGCTATCCTGCTGAAGATTTCACATTGGCGAGCTCATTAATGACCGCGTCCACCAAGTGGCAGACAAGGAGAAACCTTTTATATCATCTTTGGTGTCCTAACTTTCTTCTTCATATCCTCATGCAAAAAAAAAAACCACACTTAAAAAACAAACAAATGCTAGGTATAGCTGGTGTAGCGGACAACTGACCACCACTGTAAGAGACTAGCAGGGACCATGTTTTCAAATATGCAGTGCCAAGCCTGTATGAAGGAGGAAGGAAGGGGAAGTGAGGGGATTTCTGAAGAGTAAGAGGGTAGATTGCAGATTATTTCTCACTGGTGAGCGAGTCAGGAAGCAATCACTACACCACAGATGTGATCAGTCCCTGTCGCTCACATTTGTCCCTTACCTTGATGCAAATTTGACTCTTTTTTTTTTTTTTGATGGAGACCACTGTGCCATAACTTGAGGATGCCCCAGAGAACCACTGATAACAAAAGCTTTTTGAATGATGAAGAATTTATGATCGGTCTATCTATATATTATATATTTAAGTAGTATTCTGAAGTACACAGATGACTATTCAAGAAGTACATTAAATTTAAGTTGCAGCTTTTTAGTAATACATGAATATACAAATAAATCTATTGTAGAGGCACTTGTTGTTTTTCGTTTTTTGACCAGCAGATTCATACAGAGAAGTGTTGCACCTCGCAACTAACCAGTGGATGAAAACACGAGCAGCCAAACGGCAAACGTGTGTTCATCGCTGCAAAAACGCAGACAAACAGCTGGAGGCCACACTTGGCTCAGTGCACTCGGCTTCTCAGTTACCTTTGCCTGCGCTGCACTAACGAGGAAGAGTGGGAGATCATATTCGTCCACTTTAACGAGGATGTAACAAATCTGTGCTGCTGATTTCTTTTCTTTTTTTTGCCTTGTATATGTACGGAGAGTCACAGGAGGCTCGCTTTGTTTTGTATTTGATTTTTTTGTTTGTTAACTCTTCGTGTGTGGAGGTTTTCATCAATCCTTTCATTTCACAGCTGATCCGCGTCTGCTGCAACGTAACGTCATTGTTTGATGATATTTAAGGCAGAGATGTGTCCTGACTTACTGTTTCTGTATATTATTGTAAAATTGCAAACATATTGTATTTTCAGCTCTTCATGTTGTGTCTTCTTGTTGTTGATGTTGTTGTTTTCTCTCTCTCTTTTTTAATTTTTTTAATTTACCTTTAATAATCTGTATGGAGTTACGCTATTGCGACTGCCCTGATTTGGTCACAGGCAAATCCATGCGCTCTCATCCGGACTGCTGATTCCATGACATTGATCCTGTGAAACAGTTAACTGCTAGATCAGGCTCAGAAGCTTCTCGTGAGGTTATTTTCATATTGTTCTGAGCTTTTGTAGCTGATTGTTACAGACAGTAATGCTGTGAAGAATAAAGTGTCAGTCTGAAATGATTATCTCAGTGTCTCTTTACCTGAAGTTTACCTTTTCACTCAACTATGTCTGGCTGGACATGATGACATGTATTCCATATTTAGTGCTTGTCATTTTCCATTACGCAATATCTGCCTAAATAAAAACCTGAGTAACATCTGAAAGAATAAAAAGGTGGACTTTGACTTTGAAAACAAATTACTCAAGAGATAGTGGAACCACCCAGCTTCTTCTTCTTCTTCTTTTTTTTTTTAAATATATTTTTTTCGTCCAGGCTTTAACTGGTTTCCGATTTGGAAAGTAGGCTTGTCAAGTAGGGCTAAAACAACTTCGATAAGAACGGATATTAGGAACTGTCTTTTCAAAATTAAAGCTTGACTTGGATTCACAGAATACGATGACCATTTTCTCTTGGAGGGAAATAATCGTTGTCATTTAAAAGACTAGATTTACATACTCTACTGCATTTCAGGAAATGTTGGCTCTATAGATACACAATATTAACAATAGAGCTATACATACCTTCACTGGGCACTTTATTAGGGACAACTTGTTATTATAAGGTTGTACTATTTTTGTTCCATTCTTATTTCTTCAAGGCACAAATTGAACAAACTGCTGGAAAAATTGAACCATAAAGATATGACAGCATCACACAATTACTGCAGAGCGATTGGCCAAGTCTCCTGTTCCACCACGTCTGAAAGGAATAGAGGTCTGGTGACTTGAGACATTTGGTGACTTTTGAGTTCAGTGAACTTGCTTTCATGTTATGAAAACAAACAAAGGATTTTTTGTTTTGTTTTGTATTCAGAATGTGAAGGAAAGGATATGGTATTCTATCTGAATGTCACATATGGTCAATGGTCTTTGTTGGAGTTATTTGTTCTTTATTTTTATTATTTTGAAATTTGTTAAAGTTTGTTGGTAGTTTACTTATATTTTGGGGATTATTTACGTTTTATTTGTAGGTTTCAATGTTTTGTTTTGTTTTGGTGTTTACCTTGTAAGTCAGTCAGTAAGAGCTGTAGGGCCATTTGTTCTATAAATAAGGAGACTGGTATAGGACCAGCATGCACTGGGGTGGGCCTATGGTTTTTTACCAGAGTAGGAGAAGCAGCAGGAAGTAACAAAAAATGGATCTTGTTATTGCTTGCCAAACTGGATGAATAAACCATAAAAACGCAACTTTCAAGTTTGGACAGTGGAATTCTTTTGCCTGCCTACGAAACATTATCTCAGTGCAGCAGTGGCTTGTGGATTTTTAATCATGGGATGTTTGGTTAGTCAAACAAAGGAACTGCCACTACAGTCTTCATCTGTCAACTGTTATCTTACCTGGTGTTCTTTTTGTTTTTGAACCACACATTTCTTGCAACATTTACAATTACTGTGTCACAGTCATTCCTCACTCCTCCATGAAAAACAATAAAACCACAAGTAAATGACTGACAATTGCCTTATAAGTATCTTATTCAGTCTTAATGGTTGTATATTCTTTTATTTGTGGTCATTTCGAACACATCCCACAGAAATCTGCATAGCTTGTTACTCTGTGGTTACTGTCAGTTTTCCTTGGTGCCCTCCCCAGCTTTCTTTGATGTTTCATGATACTGTAAAGTATGTTAACAGATTGGCCAGGTATACAAAACAGTTTGGCACCTTAATGGCCAAAATCAAACCGGCCTATAAGAAATAACTTGAGCCAAGCATGGTAGTAGTTTGGGTGCTGAAAGTGAACCAGGTCTTTATCTTGTCAAAAGTCAGATTACCAAACTTGGTCAGTTTTTCAGTCCTAATGGAGTGTGCGTGCATTTATTCTGCTAATTCTCAGTCCAAACTGGCCCAAGTCCACATACCAAAAACCCACCCAAATGTGGCAGCTATTAGTGGGCTGGAGCCCACTCATTTTTGGCTGCCAGGGCACAGCCGGCTGTGTGATGCTGATCCTACTTTAGGCATTTATTTTTAAAATAAAAATATAATCGTCACAGTTTTCATTATCTTTGAGTAGATTAGTTAATTGCAAAAATGTGTTAAGAGTAGAGTGACATTTCACGGTCCTGTAATACTTTCATTGAACTGAAGACCACTGTGTGCACTTTTATCTTTTATTAAGTTTTTTAATGGTACAAATGTGTCTTCCATCTCTTACTTTAAAATATAAACATTTAACTGACAGGCAGCGATAAAATTGCAAACGAAGTTGTTTGTTGCAGCCTTCCCGCATTATTTGTGCCAAACCGGCTGTAAGATACCTTTATTTTGAAAGTCCCCACCGGATGTTGTAAATTTTACGTTATGCGGCTTGTCAGCCGCTTAGCGGAGATGTCTGTCCGTATCAGGGGCTGGGTTTCTATTTTATCCAAGAGGGGAAAATAATAGCGTTTCAAGCATGAGGAAACAAATACATTGAGTGTACATTGACAAAAGATGATTTAAAAACTTTTTTAAAACTTACCATGGCTATAAGGGAGCTCAAGGTTTGTCTTTTAGGGGTAAGTGGTTGATGTTTTTGTTGATCCGTTTTGGGGGCAAATTCCTTTAGTCTGCTGCGAAACTGCAAAAAGCCGACAACATGTTGACGTTAACTGCTGCTCATTTACAACTTAATGGTAGAGTCGGTACATTAGTCAGTTCCGGTATTGTATTTAAAAGAATTCTACTTTGTCGTGTTCCTGAGATAAGTTGGAAATTTAACTAATATTTGTAGTTAGTAGTTGGCTTAAAACCAAGCTCATCGGTCGGCAGTCATTTTGAATATGTCCTCTCGCATGCATTTTGTAGTTCTTAATTAAGCTTTACCGTGTAGCGTAAATCTTTACTTTATAACAGCTCTGACAGTTTATCAGCCATTACGTCATCATCTGAGCCAGCGAGCCGTTAGATTTCTTGCTGCGTTAGCGAAACGCGTCAGTCTGTCTTTATAAACGGTGACAGGGACGGCGAGAGGACGTTGGACTGCAAACTGCCGCTTTATCGACGGTGTTGAGTCGGGAGCTGGGAACTTTTCAGACCCTCATAAGGTTTTTAGGCCCCTACATACGTCCTCAGGGCCCTGACATCCTCACTAAAATATTTGTTTGAGTCAGCCTAACCATACGCTGACCTTACCCATCTTTGTTACACCTCCGCATGCTTATAATTAGCGGGAGGAGCAGAGTTCATGCACATTTAAAGTCGCATAAAGCCATACACGGGCGTTTATAAGATCAAAAGAAATGGGGTGCCGCATCAGGAGACGGGGGGAAGTTAAATGAAAAGTGGCACTGCATGAGAGTTTCAATTATAAAGATAAAAGATTAATGTAGTCACAATGAGTTGAGGATTATTACCCTTGACATGTTAGTGTTTTGAAACCAGAGGTGACAACTGGGTGGATACTTGTCAACAGAGGTGACAAGTATCCAGATATTGGTAGTATCGATACCAGTGCCGGTTTTGGTATTGATAGTAGTATAATAGAATTGATACTTAGTTTCTATGATCTAAATTCAGTATGTAGTCCACTGAAATGTGTTAAATATTTTTGGGGGAAAGGAAATTGGAAAAAACAGACTTTAATGTCTATTTCATTTATAGCCTATAACACATTTAAACAACAGTAGCTCACTCAAAGTCCTTTTGAGACAGGGACACTTGTGCCTCTTTTCCACTAGTGCCTATTGGGCTTGAGTCTACTCAACTCTACTCAGTTTCAGTTGTTATCAATTACAGCTGAGTACCACCTAAAAACCGAATTGAGTTGAGCTGAGTAGTGGGACAAAGAGCCATTACGTTCCAGGTCTCCAAAAAACCCAGTTTGAAAATACATGAAAAGCTGAAAGGTGTGTTTTGTTGTGTTATCTAATTACTGTGGTCAATAAAATGTGTTCAGAATTTGCAAATTTGATGATGATTCATCTCATAAGTCATGACACACCACTCTTCTCTGCATAAGCTGCCGTTATAAGTTAAAAGTATCGGTACTGGTATCAGCGATACTGGCCCTGTGTTTACTTAAAATCTGCACAGCGCTAATAAGAAGTGTCTCTCTGTGAACCACATGCTCATTGGTTCCTTGTGATTGTGTTGGGCAATTAGTATATTCTGAAAAAGCCAACTTACTAAATGGGGTCTATATTTTATTCATTACTATCGGTAAGTATGAAGTGAGTTCACGATATCAGTAAAACATGTATACCAGTATTATCTTGGATGATGTTGGACATGATACAAGCACTGTTTGCAAGGGAAAAATATGTATTCCCAGAGTGGTTGGCGAGTGGTTCCCGGAGGTTGCTGGCTGTAGTTACAGTCGGTGAAATCAGTCACAAACAGGACGTTGTGCACTGGTAACTAGGTAAAAAAACAAGGTAATGTCACATAGTTAGCGGTGAAATGACTGCAAAATCTCATTACAACTGGAACCTTTTGCAACCACAAGTGTTGCCCCCTGCTGGCCATTAGTAAGAATGCAGGTTAAAAGCGACAGTTCAACATTACGTTTATACTCAGAAGTATCCATTTTGTTTATACTAGCTATGGTTTAAATATAATTTTGTATTATATAAAACCTAGTGAATTATTTAGATCCTTTACATAAGTAAAAGTCATTATAGTACAAAAGTTTTACCATCAAAATATATTTAAAATGTCTAAAGTGAAAGTACTTGTTACACGGAATCAATAATACACATTGTATTACTGGATAATTTCACGTTATTATTTTAATGACTTAAATATTGCTGTTACACACTGTATTTGCTGTGGTATAATCCAGTAGGTTCAATAGTAACCACTCACTCTGTGTGTGCATGTCCTGTGACTGATTCTGTTTGCAGGACACTGGAGTTGGGAAATCCAGCATTGTTTGCCGATTTGTCCAGGATCATTTCGATCACAACATAAGTCCAACCATAGGGTGAGTGTTAACCAGGAGAAGGCTTCAGCAACAGGAAACTAATCAATCGTATTTGGACACGAAGCTGAAGTAAAGATGTGTTTGTGTCTTGAACTGCCACAAATGTACAGGGAGATTCAGCCAATTAATCAGTAATCTGGCTGAATGAAACTATGTGCAAGCTCAAGTTAAGTGTGCGTCTTTTTAGTGATCTCAAGCCACATCATCTGTACTAATGGGTAGATTGATAACTGTCTCTAAGCTAGAGAAGTTAAACCTAATGATAGAAGAAGTGATTACTCAAGAGATAAAACTGAATGTACCTTTCTTCCTTTGGGTCTATTATCTTAATTGAATGCATATATTTTAAAGGAACTGCACAAGCCACTATTACCAGACTGTTAAAACTTAACAGCAGTTTTATTACAATTTAATATTTCTTTAGTCCACACTAAAATTGGGCTGATTGGTGATAGTGAGAACCTCCCAGACAATGTAGGGCATGCACAGCTCACCTAAAAGGTCTCCGTCCTGTAAGGAAAACCTCAGCAGGTAACACATAGCTTATTCTAAAGAAACGTTAGGAAGTGAAATAAAGACAACCCCACCCGGGAGTCATCCTGTTTCAGCTCCACAACTCCAATAATTCTCATAAGGCATTTTATTACAAATATGTAATTTAATGACATTTGTGAAGTACAAATTCTAGTTAAGTGTTACCTGTAGCTTCAGCGTTTGCCATCTATACCAGTCTTTAAACGCCCTGCTGTGACTATGTTTTTCCTTTTTTTGCTTGAAGGAGGTTTTACATGCCTCTATAGCAACCAACATGCTGTACCAAACATACTTGTTTTCAGTGTTCGTACTTTCCTGCTGACTTGCACAGATTTTTTTTTCCCCTTTGTTTTTAAAGAGTGACCTAAAAAAAAAAAAAAGCTGTTGTGAAATGCTTTAAATCATCCACAGAGCGTCATTCCTGACCAAGACAGTGCCGTGTGGAAATGAGCTACACAAATTTCTGATCTGGGATACAGCTGGGCAGGAACGGGTGAGTGTTACACAGCAGAAACTCCTCATGTCCTCGCTGTTAGCTTTAAGTTAACACACGTGATGTTGATTTTCCGTTACACTTTGCATCAGAAAGCTGGTACTCGTGATAGGTAGATATTTATAGGGTATGAAACAGGATGCTTGACACAAGAGTACAAAGGTCATGCGACGTCACGGTGATTCATTTGATGGATAAGAGGGGGAGGAGGGGTACAGCTGGAGCTTGCCAAACCTGCTTACTGCATGGGAAAAAAACTAATGCAAGCATTTCCTGCTTATGTGTGAAAACAGTATGCTGTGAGGGTTCTCCTATTACATTTGAGCAACTGATCTTCTGTGATCAGTGATGCTGATGGTAAACGTCTGTGCACAATACAACTGTGGAACCTGTTGAAATATTAAAGTCACTGTAGTGTAGTGTTATCATCATCATCCCTGTGGGCTTGCTGATTAACCCTGAGTACATCGTTTCAAAAATGATTTGTTCATCTGTAGGAATTTATTCTATATGCCAACATCTTTTTAAACAACAGTAATCAGTATTATAGAACAGAACAAATTTAGATTTGTAAATAACATCATTAAGGCAGCATGCTCCGGAGGACCCTGCCTCCGCGCTCCACCGCGGCCGTGTGCTCCGAAGACCGAGAAGGCCGGAAGTACGAGGCTTGTGAAATGGGACGGTCTACCCTTCAGATTTGCGTCACCAGCTGTTCCCACCCTCACCGCTCCTCCCCGCCCTTACCGCTTCTCCTCGCACTTACCGCTTCCACCTCCTCTGTTTTACCGTGTCCGTTGCTGCCACCAGTAGTGGAAACTGGAATTGGCTGGGCTGCGCTATGAATTCTGGGATATGGTGGGCAACGAAGGAGACACATGACCCATCCTTCAAATTCGGAAAATGGAGGACGCATTGGTCGGCAGCATTTGGAGCATCCTTCGAATTGGGGCAGCCTACGTCGCGTCGCTGTGACGTAACCGGCCTACACATGCAGCCTCCGGAGGATGCTGCCTCTGAATTGGGACACAGCCATAAATACACAGGAGATTAATGAGGGAAGTGAGAACACACAGAGAACGCAGCTGACACAAATGAACATGACGCCACAGGGGAAACACAACTAGGCACACCAAACATGGAAACATGAGACCTTCACAATAAAACAGGAAACGGAGGAACATGATGCAGGAGAGGCAGACGCGAGCGAGCGAGGGAACACGAGGGAGAGAGAGGAGACGCGACGGGCTGGGGAAACAGAATAGAAGACAAAGAGGGAAAAGAGATGCAAAGGCTCATGCAACTTATATAAACACAGACACACACAGAGACACAAGCAGGAACCTAAATAATCAAGGAGCTAAGTAGAACAACCTAGGCTATATAAGAATAAACTAAAGGCTAGCTAAACAAACTTACCCATAAACCATAATAGAAAATGACATGAAAATACAGGAAGTCATTGTTTATCTGCAGTAGGCTGACATTTAGTGAGGCAATTTTTACATTCAGCATTTCTTTACAAGCTACCACAGTTTGTCAAAGGCGAAGTGAAGGGCGTCAAAGGTAACTGCAAGTTAAGAAGGCATGCAGACTTGAGGAAATAATTTTTTCCATAAACTCATCATGTAAGAATGTATGGGCATGATACTCTGCCTGTCTTTTATGCGCTTTTTTCCCCCTTATTAATCATAGACTGAGCACTTTGGATCATATTTATGTGTGATATACAAAAAATGAAATTAATCATTCTAACTAGTGTAAATGTGTTTGTCTTTTTTTAGTTTCACTCATTAGCTCCTATGTACTACAGAGGATCGGCTGCTGCTGTCATTGTCTATGACATTACTAAACTGGTAAGTGTAACAGGAAGTTTACTATCTCTAAACTGGTGAAGCTGTCGTGGCTGTCTGATGAAACCCATCAGCAACAGCTGTCCTGAATGTTTGTAAGTGAAGAATTCTGCTGCTTTTCCATCACTCTGGGATGCTGTGTTTCATGACCTACAAATGTCATTCTTTCCTGGTTTGTTAATGGAAACTTGTCTGGGAAAAAAAAAAAAGCAATGAATATATGACAGGAGTTGGAAAAAAACTGCTGGGCACATTCTCATAAACGATCTATCCCAGGATTGACCCCAATGTCTTGTTGTTGTCCAGGATTCATTCCAGACGCTGAAGAAATGGGTGAAGGAGCTGAAGGAACACGGCCCGGACGACATTGTTGTAGCTATAGCAGGGAATAAGAATGATTTAGGAGACATCAGGTGGGCTACGTTTTTTTCATCTCTTTTGTTCCAAAGCTGTTAAATAAACCTTTCTACAGACACTATTAGACTGAGTTAACAAACATATGTGACAGTGGCCAGAATTTTCCTCCAGAGGCGTCCAAACTTGAGGGATTTTCACAGTGCGAACACTGCAGACAAGAAGGACATCGTTTTTTGGACTTTTTACTGTTTGTTGCACCATAAAGCATTGTGTTGCAAGTCTTTAAGAGTGAAACAGGCCAACTGTTAATTTAATCCAGGCAGAGATCTGAATCATTGTCAGTTTTACATCCTTATTATTTACAAAGACTCTACCCACGTCCTGTCATACCACACTGAAGTAACGTGGTTAAACAAAGGACCCGTGTATGTCTTGAATTTACGACCTTTGTACTGACAGCAGACTGAACTCTGAGGTTCTTCGTCATATGTTCTGTCAATGAATAGCTTGTTAATTGTGATCATTTTCAGAAAGTACTTCTATTTTTGTTTTGTTGTCTGGCAGACTTGAGACCAAACTAAAATATAAATCTATATGTGGCCTATGAACTAAAACAACTTTGCGACCCCTGTTATTGGAGGTCTGTGGCCTCACTTCAAAGGACTTCAAAGGTGTACCAAAGCAGCAACATGAGCGTTCTCTTTATGTTTAGTGATGAGGAAGTTGTGTTATTATTCACTATGGTTCCAATTATAAGTCTTCTTTTATTGTATCACTTCCTTCAACATTTTATGTGCAGTAAACTCACACAATGCTGTGCAAAAGTGTGGAGTCGCCACCTTATTTCTGTACATTTGGCTTCCAAGGGGGCCGACTTTCTTTCCTGAAGGTCATTAAAAGTTTTGCTTTGGCTGCTTGTCTACGTCCAGATGCTCAATTGATGAAAGTGACTGATTAAAATGTAGATTTTCCATCTGAAACCTGTTCTTCTGTTTTACAGGGAAGTTCCTATGAAGGAAGCTAAGGAGTTTGCTGAATCAATTGCCGCTATTTTCATTGAGACGAGTGCCCGAAATGCTGTCAATGTTGAGGAGCTCTTTCAGAAAATCAGTAGGTTTTGTGGCTTTTTGTTTTCTCCATTAGAAGTACTGGTGTATCCTGTCTTGCGCTTGATTTAAAGAACTGTATTAAATCTATATCAAACGTAGTGGCCTAAGCACCCTGCTGCATCTGCCCAGAAAAGTAACTACACTGTTATTGTAGATCAGTGCTGAAATCTTCTCTCTTGCCTGCCTTTCAGTGAAAGCAACTGATGCTCAAGTTAAACAGTAGGCTATGTTAATAGCCTAGGGTACTCCAATTTCCTCTCACAGTCCAAAAACAGATTTGTTAGGTTAACTAACGAATCTAGATTGGCTACAGGCCCTGTGATCGAGGCAACTGGCAACTTTCCGTATGACAGCTGGAATAGACCCTGGAATGGATGATCAATTAAGAAAGTGGACAAATGTGAAAAGAGACCTTTTTTTTTTTTAATTTATCTTTTGTTTGTGTTCAGAATGGAAGCAAAAGAGATAAGTGTGACTTTTATATTCTGTTCCAAATAAAACCTGGACTCTACATTTCCCTGGAGCCGGCAACACAGCATGACTCCAAATGATGATATGAAATGTGCAGTTTGTAATGCACATTTTCTGTTTTGTTTTAAGGTTCTGTCATAATGCGGGGATACATTTTAGCAGTGACAGTTTTATTTTTGTTCCAGCTAAATGATGCTGGGATGTTTTGGTTCAACGCTGTGTATCCTAAGCTAAGCAATCTCCTTTCACGTGGTCAGCAAAAAAACTGCTTTGCCTTAATTTGAGCAGTAGCGAAGCAATGCCAAATACAACTCAGCTAAATTTATAAAACTCTTTGTATGCTTAAGATGACTAAATCTGATGTGTAATCTTTTTAAATGTCTGTATTTTTAGGTAAACAAATTCCACCCCTGGAAAATTCTGAGGTGGACAGCAACGATTCCTTTAAACTCACGCGACAGCCTGCTCCGTCCACCAGGAGGTGCTGCTAGTACCAGCAGCGGCTAAGATTACTTCCTTCCGCACTACAGACTCCACCAGCAATCCACACGGCGTCTTACCCTAGTGACAGCACAGTGAACAGACTGAAGTTGGCCTGCACGTGTGGTCGATTGCAACATGAAACAGAAAAACCTGCCAGCAGCATTATAGGCGTCAATCCACCAGTTTTAACGTGCATGTTTATTTCGTTTATCTAGCAGTTTCAGATCTGCTGAAATCATGAAGCAGAAAGCTTTCGGTTTGTCCCCCTCAGGTGGTGATCTGGCTGAACTACTGTGTCGTACGATACATACAGAAGCTCATTCTAAATTTCAACTCATTTTAAACTCTGACTTTAAAATTGAGCACAAATTAAAAACAAGCGGAGCTGACGTGTTTTATGAAGGCAGGAATTTGTTGTTTTCAAGGCTCACCTTCTCTGTAGACTATCATAGCACTGTGGCTCTTAAACACATTGAAGTTCTTAATATCAGTTTGTAGCAAGTCTAACTCCTCTGCCCATGAAGCATTTGTGCGCACGTGCCACATTTAAATAAGAGGTCGCTAAGAACAAATCTTAGACGAGCACTTATGTCTGTAGCTCAAATGCGACGGCTTTACATTCCTCACGTGTTTTTCACGCACATTTGCTTTAGAAAGGTTTTCATTGTAGTGCTGCAGAGGGAACCGCTTGAATCGCAATTAGAGCATGACACCCCCTGCTGAAACACTGTGAACAATGCTAGAACTGTTTACATAATGAGTTGTTAAAGATATTTTCGATGTTTTGAGATTTCATTGCAGGGAACGACTGTATACAGCTGCCAGTCGTCTTTTTGTTTTTCCGTGCATTTTACCTGAAAATGGGGCCACATTTGTATTGTTGATAAGAGAAAAGAACTGCATGCATTTGACTCTAAACATATGTACAGCTGTTATATTGCATATGCTAACCAAACTCTAAAGGAACTGTGGGAGCCCTGACCATTTAAACCGTTCATCATGCTCATAGCAGCACTTTGCATATTAACAAGGTATCAGCTGGGAGTTACTTTAATAGTAAAACTGTTAACTATTGCAGCTCTCCTTAACTTCAGCATACAGTAGAAATGATTTGAATGAACATGAAAATTACATTACTGTCTAATTAGTTTTCGTATTGTCATAGCTTAAAGATGTGTTTACATTTGTACTTGAGTTAGTTATTTACATTATAAAATGTACAGTTTTTATGAGCAGGTATGGTGGGATAATAGAATCACATTTTTACTTTGTAATGCCATAAATATAATGATATTTGCCGCCCTGTATGTGGGGAATTATACCAGCCTTCATTCAGAAATCTTCCAATCTGTGTGGCCTTGCTTATCTGAAAAACATACCTTTAGGTATATGACACAGGGGTTAATTTGGAGGAAATGTCAGACATGGGACTACAATCTTCCACTAAACTGTATCACACAGTAATTTGCTTAAGATGAAAACTGAAATGAACTTAAGAGCTTCCTGGCGCCAGATGTAAACAATGTTAAATCAGCTGGAAGAGTTTTGATTGAAAACAACCTTCATACAATCCAGACTGGATTTCTCAGTGCACGTTGTAAGGACCCCCTTGTGATTTGAGATGCCCGGCAATTGTTCAATTGTTGCTATTCAAGTGCCTTTTGTATGTTTTTCTAACCAAAATGTATGACAATATGCTAAAATGTGCATATTGTTAGAATTAATTACTCGTGTCAGACTAAATATATACATAAAACTGCCATTTCTTTACAGTCGCACTCTTACTGAATGCTGCAGTCATGCTTGTCTGTTTACTCTGTAGACCAGATTAACATCTGTATATTAATCAGTGTAATAAAGAAGTAAACATTCAATTTCTCTTCAATTTTTACTCATTCCAATAATGAAATAAGTGTCCCTGAAATGTTAATCAAAGATCTGAAACACTGTCAAAGGATTACAAACTAAGCTGATGTTTGCACATGTTCACAGTCATCCAGGTCATGGTAGTCTGGAGATCTTGGGGGGAAAAAAAGAGGCAACTGATCCAGCTGAGCCTTCTTCAGTTGTAAAAGTAAAGGAGGCGAGTCCCGCTTGTTTTCAAAGAAACTCAGGAGAATTCTCTCCAAGCATGACATCCCAGAGCACTTCAGACCCAGCGCCACACTTGACAAAAGCTGGTTCATCCCAACGACAGAACTCCCAACATACAAGCTAAGTAACTGTTCTCACTGGAGAAAACAAGCAGCTATTCCATAAACGCATGGCACAGCGTAGAAGAGCCACCTCGACAGGACAAGACTGAGCTGTACATCTGCATCTAAAGGATAAAGGTCACTCTTTGGAGGAAGCCAGTGTTCAAACTTTAGACTGATAAGAGACTGAAAAAAGGAGTAAAACCTGTACTGCACCTTTTACCTCACTGAGCGACCTTGTACTGGAGTCATATGGAAATGACTGAGCAATATACTGGTAGGGAAGGTATATTATGGAGGAACAAATGCTTGGCTTTCTGATTTCGCCTAAAGAAACAATATCACTATGAAACAACTTTTTATCTTTAAAAGCAAGAAATGGTCGTTATTTCTTAACATGCAGAAGCGTGACACTCTGAACTGCTTGAAACATCTCTAACCACATGTAGACTGTGTCCTATTCAGTACAGCTAAAAGATGGGTCGCAGTTGTCAATGGTCTCTAAGATAGTAAGCCTAAGATATTAATAGTTCACAATGAGTAAACACACTGTACAAAATCCCTGGGATTCTTTGCAAATAGCATCTTAAATTCCCCTTTTTAGCATCCCCCTTTTTTATCTACACTCACATGATGACCCAAAATGTGTTGAGTTTTGTCTCTTGAATAAAAAGTTTATTTTCTTTTTTAGAAAGATTTCTCCTGGACCGACTTTGGTGTTCAGACGTAGTTAATGACCAGAATCCAGAGAACTCCTCGGCTTATTTTACAGTTTGACTAAAGGAGACCTGAACACTGTGCATGTTTACGAGAACCATAGCAAAGTGAATTTTTCTTCTTTCTGAATCTGGCTGAAACATAAACACAGCTACATTTCATGTCATACTTTCTGCATGAAGTTGACAAAAGTCACATTAAATTTTTAATTTTCTTTAAATTAAATTTAAAAAAAGATACGGCTTTCCAACTAATTAGGTTAATTGGCAGCAGGTCGGTGACATGGCTGGATATCAAAAGAGCATTTTAGAGCAGCAAAGTTTTGATAAGATGGATAGAGGCTCATCAGTCTGCATTGAAGCAGCACTGCATTAAAAACAGTCATGATTCTGTCATGGAAATCGCTGCGTGGGCTCAGGAACACTTCCAGAAATCACGGTCTGTGTCTGGGAATTGATGCTTGTGTAACTGGCAGCTTGCACACCCTTTTCCAGGTGGAAAAGCAATCATCAGTGCTGAAAGGTATATACACGTTTTAGAGCAACATAAAGCTCCCATCCAGATGACGTCCTCTTTCAGGGAAAGCTTTGCATATTTCAGACTATGCTAATCTGATTACTGCCTCTATTATGTCTTAGGAGAAGAGTCCAGGTGCTGACCTGGCCTGACTCTATATCAGACTTTTCACCAATGAAAGCATTATGAGCATAATGAAACCAGTAAAACCAGTAAAAACAAAGAAGACCTGGAAATGTTGAGCACACACACACACACACACACACACACACACACACACACACACAGTGGGACATTTTGTTTTAGAAACATTTAATGTTTTCTAAGGTCTCTCTAAATAAAATATGGGTCTACTGATTAAGTATTTTCTGGTTTCTTTTGAATGTATACATTGTTTACGGCGTAAACAAACAGCTTTAAAGGCTGACCAATCCGGTACTGTTACCAGGGCAACATGTGACCCGTGTAGTGCTACATAGCAACCTCAACATGCCCTTTAAACCACAAACAACACGTAACTTGCATTTACGTTACATGCACGTTCACTAATACTTCTAACAGGTTTAACTAGATCTGTTTGTGTGAGACTGCTGCAGAGTGAATTTACTGTGTTACTTCTCCTTCCCTGCACGTCTAGTGTCCACACATTCTAACTCGTTTACTGTACCATAATCGCATCAGTTGCCAGACCACGAGTGCGCGCAACAGAGGGCTGTGCACTCGCGCGTTCAAGTATTTGTACCCACATGCTCGCTGAGCTCAGTCAGCGTTTGACTCAGTGGTGGCAGAAGGGATCCGGGATTGCTACTTGTCAGTAAACTCCACGATACCGAAATCAAGTGCATCCCTTCAGCCAACATGTCAAAGTTGGATCAGATCCTTATCCTCGACCCTCCGTCTGACCTCAAATTTAAAGGTATGTGAATGAAATATTATTTATTCATTTAGTTCTTGCCGTGTCAAATATCCAGCGAGTAGTGGTAGTGGTGGTGAAGCAATGATTTCACACTCCCTCAAGCGAATTTCGTTGCTAGCAGGCTAGCTAGCATTCACCGCCATTTTAAGTTAGCCAGGAAGCCGGACGGGCCGCAGCAGCCCGGCGCTATAGTGACGCGGATAGCCGGGCAGGCGTGCGCCTAGGTGGCCTGCTATTCAGTACCAGCTTACTGACAGTACCAGGCAAAGTGCTGGAAAGATGTGGCTGTCAGTGACTGCTTAAAAAAGGAGAATTAAAGTCTACACGTTTAGAAGCATGTTTGTTTAGGTCTTCACTTTTAATATCAACTACTATGCTGTTGCTAGTTGTGTTAGCAGGAGTAAACTGTTGTTTCTTGGGGCTTAGGCTATCCCCTGGAAGGAAATTAATTTCAGAATGACAAATCTGGCGTTCATCTTGATGCACCTGTGGCAGGAACTTGTGAAGCCAGTAAAGTGACTGACAGTTGGAATGACAAACTTGGTTAGCTAACGTGAACTGTAACGACATGTTGTTTCTTTTTTCTTTTTTTTAAATAGCAACACCGGGCTAACGTTAGTTCGTTTGATCTAAACCTATTAGCTAGATATTGGCTAATTTCAAGTGTGTGTTCGCATCCTGGACAAAACAGCACGGCACATTCATGGGAAAGCAGGGTGCTTCACGTATTCGGTTGGCACTGATTGCTTTTCCTGGTAGTGATAACGTCCAGTGATGTGTCAGTTAACCGTTGGCTAACGATAGCTTGGCTAGCCTGCTAATGCCAAAGTTGATGTGTGGCTGAGTAGTTGTATAACCGTGTTTTGCGTATGTCAGAACTATATGACCAAAGTCACATTTAAAAAAAAAAAAAAAAAAAAAACCCGAAAACC
>VURO01049609.1:12029-28391 GCA_015108175.1 Pelvicachromis taeniatus | reverse complement strand
GTGTGGTCAGCAGGGAGGAGCCCAAACACACAGTGGACAGGGATGGTACTAGGGCTGGGCAAAACCATTATAGGTCCTAATGGATGAATCTAATGATATATGTTACTGCTAAGCAGCTTACATGAGTTTAGCATTTACGGAGGTTGGGTGTTTATCTCTGAGTGTGTGTCTACGTGGGGGGTGTCTGGATGAATTAAAGGGTAAAAACCAGCGTTAGTAACAAAGTTGAAAACTTACGGTCGTTTTATGATCGGCCATTTCCACCTTACAAAGCCGGCAAACGACTGAATCACTTCCTGTTCGCTTCAAATATCCCCATACTGTAGAACTGCGTGTTCGGGGGGCGTGGTTTAAGTCCACGTGTTACCGCTACTCGCTGCCGCCATGTGTTTTTTTGGAAAGTGACGACGCATCGACGCAAATGTTTTACGTCGACGTATTTTACGCATCGTCGCAATCGATTACGACGACGCGTTGTCCCAGCCCTATTAGCACCTGGAGCTTTTTTGAAATGAATAAAAATATAAAGAACACAGGACGTCAGTATCTCTGTGACACCAGCCGATGCTTTTTGAATACAGACCAGATGCATTGAGAATAACAGAGTATCACAGTCTCCAGAGATAACCGACCACAGTGAAATCTCTTTGCATGATGCACAAGGGTCACGTCCTCAAGTAAGAGACTCGCTCACTGTTCCTGTTCATGTGCTAAAACTAACACATCATGAGACCCCAGCTGCTGCTGCTGGGTTCATGTTTCCCCACAAGAAAACAATGAAAGTGGGACAGACAATCTATGGTGGAAAGCCCCACTTCATAGTCATTCACTCCACGTGGGATGATTACACTTACAAGTATGATCGTGTTTCTGTAGTCAGACAGTGAATGTGCCTCACATCGTGTCACATGGATTATGATGCAGTGTGAGGCATTCATGAATCATGGCCAGCGGATGGAAGCAAGTAAAAACAAAGCAAAAGTCAAGTGGGACAGAAAATGTAAACACCGAGACTCCAACGCTCGTCCACTGAGAACACTCAGGAGCTAAAACAGTTCAGACCAGGCCGTGACCCGGGCCCACCCCGCTCCCCACCAGATCCCGTTTTACTATCAAACACGTGCATCACTGTGAATATAACAATATCATGTTAAATTATAGAATTGCTTTAAATTTTAAATCCTGCTCCTCACATACAAGGTCTTAAACAATCAGGCCCATCTTATCTTAATGACCTTGTAGTACCATATCACCCCATTAGAGCACTTGGCTCTCACACTGCTGGCTTACTTGTTGTTCCTAGAGTATTTCAAAGTAGAATGGGAGGCAGAGCCTTCAGCTTCTATGGAACCAGCTCCCAGTTTGGATTCAGGAGACAGACACTGTAACTGTCAGGCCTCCACCTGTGGGCCACCACTTTCTAGTGTTAGTGATCACACGGGTCGTCTGACAGGAGGCAGGCTGTCTCCAAACCCAGGCTGTACAGCTCAGGTTGGTGAGGTCAGCAGCTCACTCCAGTCTGTGATGGTTGTTGCCAACTGGTTGATTTCTACTCATAAACTATGCCGAGTTGGATCTTCCTGCAGAGGCTACGTCACAGCCCGCAGAGACGAGACGCAAAGCAGAAGAACTCCAGCTGAAGACTTCTGCAGACCACCGCACACTTTAGTGAAGCTCATGTGGGGAGGGGTCTGATTCCAGTCTCATCATCTGATTGGTCCCTGCTTTTACAAACTCTGCCCGCTAATGACTTTACATTTACAGATGTAAACTGACCAAAAAAGGCCCAACAGCCTCTATTCTGCATCACACGCACGCTCAGACACGCACGCACACGTGCACATGCACATGCACGCACAGGCACACGCGCTCTATGGTTCACAGGAGGGGGTTCAAACCACAAAGTGAGTGGGTGACAGTTAAACCCAGCAAACGTGACTGTAGTGGACAGTGTGGGCGTGTCCACTGTTGTGTGGGCGTGTCCACTGTTGTGTGGGCGTGTTAGTGAGCAGCATCAGCTGCTGGATCAGTGTGATAAACTGAATTCTGGTGAATAAACTGTGGAGAAGGAACGTCGCTGTCAGCTTTCAGAATGAAAGCTTTCTTAAACTCCCCAAAGCCCAGAGAGTGGGACCCCTCTCAGCTGCACGTCATTAAACAGGACAGCAGCCACTGCCTGTAGCACCATTGGACTAATTAGTGCCAATTACAGTCACGCCCAAATAAAAGGTCACTCAGAGGCCACGCCCCTAAGAATGCAAACAGTTTAAACAGGCCAGTTATTAAAAATCTCTGTCCGCTGTTATGAAGGGCGAGCGCAGCTACAGGGCAGCTGTTTGTGAAGGTGGATGGATGGAGGTGATGTGGTTGTCACGACCACAACCACATCACTACTACTAAACATAAACCTCTGCATAAATGAAAGTGTGCAGGCTCGCACTGACAGGAAACAGGACTTTGGAAGAGGCCGAGAGCGTCGAGGAAATCCTGGAGAGCAGTGCTGATTCTGCCTGCTGAAGCCGAGGAAGCCGCTCCTCTGGACAACAACAACGTCACTGCAGGCGTAGTTTAGGCTGCTATATGATGAAAAGTGTAGCGCTTTGCTAAGCACCGTCCAAAGAGTGGAATGGGAAACAGATGAGGTGCAGATGGAGGGGATGGGGGTGGGATCCCGGCTCACAGTGTGGAAGTGCAACAGCGACAACAGCACGACACAAACCTGCAGAGAAACCAGTCGTGGCTCCACACATGCCAGCCTTTCATTTGGTGTTTTACTCATTAGTCTACAGGTGAGACCACATTACTGTCACACTACACAGCACACACCTGTCACAGTGTCCGTGAATGCTGAACGTGAGCCTCGGCACGACGCTCGCACGGCCAGTCTCAGCTTCGTCCTTATGAAGAGGGCCACTTCCTCTCCAGCACGTTTGATTATCATCTAATTATCCAAACTTTGCCTGTTATTGGTGGTTTTTAGTGCTCAATAGTGTGGTCTGGATTTTCACTCGATGTTGCTCAAAGGCAATGACTGTGTCATTATGCTGGGATGGACTGGTTGAGAGGACGACCCATAAACTGTGATCTCTCCTCTCAGTGAAGAAATGTTTCATTTTACATTTTGTAAGTCATATGTTAACATATTTAAATACTTTAAATGATGCGTTTTGTGTCCTTTTAAATTAAAAATAATAAAAATTTCTTAGAATTTGTGCAAATGTTGAATAAAGTGATTCATTAAACCCTGAATGTGTTTCATCAGAAACGCCACAATCTCCGGGTCTCACTTTGACACAAACACACCTCTGGTAAGTTTTCATACATGGATAGAAAACATGGACATGAACCGATCACTGATCAGAATTATAGTGATGAAAGCTAAAACACGTCTGAAGGACCGTCTCTGACTCACAATTAAACAATTATCACAAACATTGCTGCAGGAAAAAAAGACATTTGCATATTGTGAGTATTAAAAAGCCTCTACAGACTCATGTACCTCAGCAATGACAAATAAAGTACTGCAGTAACAAGTTATCCATCAGCTGCTGTTACTCTGTTGCTTTGCATGCATATTAATCATTAATAGTAACAAATAATGTCTACAGCTGTACACTATATTCATGTTAAAAATGAAATAAATGACTTCACAGGTTAAAGTTTCTGAACTAATAAAAGCTGAAGTTTGTGCACAAAGAATCAAAGCCCTTCACTGTCTGCTCTGTTCCCACAGGAGAGTCACTTACTGTGCCGCTGCGTCCGTGCCCTGCACTCATACAGCACACCACTCTTAAAACCAAATAGGGAGCTGTAACTTGTTTCTGCAGGACACGCCTTCCCGCTGCCTCCCTCCTCCCACCAGCCTGCAGAGGGGGAGAAGGGACTGCTCATGTGTAACTATAACTAAACAAACCAGGTTAGTCTGTGGCGTTCGTGTGTTATTCTGCAGGAAACCTGCCTCCTGGTTTCAGGGCCTACAGTCTGAGCCCTGACATCACAGCTGGTTGCTTCACACACCTGTGGGCTCTTCACAGGGTGGTGATATAATGAGTGTACATACATTCAAATGAACCAGACCCAACCTGCTGGGTGTGTTTAACAGCTTTGCCTTCATCCTTTATCAGCGCACCTCATTATGGTGCTCCTCTAGGAAATCCCGCCTTCTTCAGAGGAACAGACCTGCATACTGTAGGTAATACCCCAGGACCCTGGTTCAGGCCCCGCCTTTTCCTTGGCGCCCCCATGACAGGAAACTGGTTCCTGGTGCTGATAACAGTCAGCGACGGGTCGATTTTGGCAAACCTTCACCGCCTCGAGAATGAGCGACTCCCACTTTTCTAACATCTGCTCTAGAAACAAAAAGACGTATTGAAGAAGTGAAGTGCACATGTTCACTGGGGAAACGTTTTCTTCCCTGCCAGAAAAATCCAAGAAGAGAATTCTCATCACTGAAGCAGCTTAGAGTGAAACCTGAGACAAAGCCTCCATCTCACCCTGTCCCGAGCATCCTTCTGTGAGTCCAGCACAAAATGCAAAACGATTCAGCTTGGATACATCTGGATGTGCATTAAATCAGACTGTAACAGTGCTCAGTGACATTTAAATAATGCAATCCTAGCAGAAACTGGAGCTGGGACTTCCTCGAGTCCCGAACCATGAGGCTGGGTTTGACCTTTAGAGCTTTTATAGTGTGTTACGGGTTGGTGCGTTACGGTTTGGTGCGTTACGGTTTGGTGCGTTACCACTTCGTGGGTTACGGTTTGGTGCGTTACGGTTTGGTGCGTTACCACACCGTGGGTTACGGTTTGGTGCGTTACGGGTTGGTGCGTTACCACACCGTGGGTTACGGTTTGGTGCGTTACGGTTTGGTGCGTTACGGGTTGGTGCGTTACGGGTTGGTGCGTTACGGGTTGGTGCGTTACGGGTTGGTGCGTTACGGGTTGGTGCGTTACGGGTTGGTGCGTTACGGGTTGGTGCGTTACGGGTTGGTGCGTTACGCGTTGGTGCGTTACGGGTTGGTGCGTTACGCGTTGGTGCGTTACGGGTTGGTGCGTTACGGGTTGGTGCGTTACGGGTTGGTGCGTTACGGGTTGGTGCGTTACGGGTTGGTGCGTTACGCGTTGGTGCGTTACGGGTTGGTGCGTTACGCGTTGGTGCGTTACGCGTTGGTGCGTTACGGGTTGGTGTGTTTGCGGTGTGGCAGACACAGGAGAGAGAAAACTAAGGTGTAACAAAAAGTGAGCCGTTTATTAGGCTGATAGCAAAAACAAGGCGAGGTGGAGAAACGAAGCTGAAACCTAAACTGGGACAAACTAAAACACCAACACAGCCTGAACGGGAACATGAGGAAAACCTGAGACATGAAGAGCCGAGACTCACAGGACATACAGCGAGACAAACAGATGAGCCGACAGCCAACAGACAGTAAATACTCAGGAGGGTAACGACGGAAGTGGAAACGCCCGGAGAAACAGCTGACACAAATGAACCTGAACGCCACAGGGGAAGTACAACTAAACACGCTGAACACGGGGACACCAGACTTTTCAAAATAAAACAGGAACATAATGGGACAAAGACAAGCTTGAGAAACAGAACATGGAAGACGCTAACGCACGAAGACGCATGGCTAACAGTGAGAGAGAGGCCAAGACAGACTTATACAGGAAAGACACACAAACAAGGAGACGTAGAAGAAACATAAGTAGACTCAACTAAACCCTAGATGATAACACAAAAACTTCACATAATTTCATAACAATCAAAAATGCAAAAAACCTCAAAATGCTGGGTCACAGGCCCCGCCCCCTGACCCTATGATTCTGCTTGTGTTGTAGTCTTTAGTCCTGGGGGTTTTGGTTCAGTTACCTCCCCGTGATCCTTGTTAGGATTGTTGTCACTTTGTGGCTGTGTCTCAATATGCGTACTTGTGTGTACTTATGTGTACTTGCGTTCTCGCGGACTCGTTATACGTCATCAGTCGGAGACGAGTACTGTCCCAATTCAAAGTACGCATCAAGCCGAGAACGGGAAAAGTTCCCGCATGTGTTCTGGCTCCGCCCGTTTTATCGAGCATCATCCTGTGTATTTAGAGTTGCTGTCTTCCCTTTAGTTGTAGTCAGTGTGTCGGTTTCCTCCATCTTACGCTCTTTTGGGTCTTACGTTCACGGTTTCCTCGTGCTGATTGGGCATTCTCCCAGCCTTCATAATCTTCTCGCCTTCTTGGTGGTTGCACTCTGGGTCCTCACTCTCCATACGCTCTGCATGTCTCCATTGACACGTGGACGCTCTGTTTTTGGTGTTCCTTTCTGCGCTCCTCGATGGCTGAAGAAACATTATTACACTTCACCTCCAGAGTCCTGGAGGAGCTTTATAGAACTGCTCCATTAGCAGCACTGTGTAAAGACCAAACCATTGTGATGATGCTGAATCCTGCCGGTGCACATGGAAGGGTGGGAGAGCCGTGCCATGCCAAACAAATTATACAGTGTCTACAGCACTGCTAGTTAATAAAATGCTCGAAAACAGGATAATTAACCACGTCTGCTGTGTGTCCACTTTAATATCCGCTCGTTAAAAACTCATTTTGCAGATGTTGAAAACGCCACAGCCGGTCCTGAGCCCGAAACCTAAAATCAGCTCTGACGGTAAAAGCCGGATTATTGAATCTTGTTACCGGTTCAAAGAAAATCGCCGCGGCCCTGGCGTGGGCCCGGGTCCCCAGGAGCAGCCAGCAGGAAACACTCTGACGGAGCAAACGGTGGACCATCGCAGCACAGCCGGGCGAGTCTGCTGCTCGTCGGGGACTGTGGACACAACGACATTAAAACATCAGCATGAACACAGAGGGTCACGAGCCTCAGCAGCAAACACAAACCAACGAGTCACCATGACCCACTGTGACATCACTGTGACATCACTGTGACAGTGACCCACGGGGCGGCGTGTATACGTATACACATGCGTACATCATCCAGATTTCCAAACAGGAAGAGGATTTTACAAAAGAGGGAAGACTGTTCCCGAGTGTCGGAGCAGAGATGGCGAGGCCCCGTCACCTCTGGAGTTTAACTGGGAGCGTGGAACCAGTACAAGCGTCTGACTGGAGGAGTTCGAGTGGGCAGGTTCAGGCTAAGGAGGTCTGAAATGTAACCTGGAGCCATGGAGGGCTTTAAAAACGAATAAGAAAACCTGGAATTGAAGTGGCAGCCAATGATGGAGCAGATTCAAACGTTACAGGGCGTATAAACGAGTGAGGACTGGGAATATTCACCAACATGAAATCATGATCAGATGCACACACATCAATCACCTCAACACTGAACGGCCCAGTGACAGCATGAGGTCTAGAGTGTGTCCCTGCTTGTGTGTAGGGCCACTGACAGACTGGAGTTTGGAGGGAACATGAGTGGAAGTCACCCAGGATTAGCAGCCGATCAGTGGTCGGCAGCGTCACAGACAGAGAGTCAGAAAACTCCTTTGTGACGGTGAGGAGGTGTGCACACGAGAGCACCGAGTACAGGAGACAGCAGACCCTTCACAGCCAGTGGAGTCACTTCTGGGCAGCATTCTGCATTTGAAGTAATCTCTGAAGATTATGGCCAAGCCGCCTCCACGACAGCAGGTCAAGGAAGTTACGGTTTTCAGGAGCCGCTTCCACACAAGCAGCGAGCTCATGGGTGGGAGGCCAAGCTTCAGCCATAAACAGGTCCCGGGACATGAAGGTCTTCTTCAGCACAGCCTGACATCGATTAAGCTCCAGGTCGAAGTGGATGGTACACATTCCAGATGCTGAACATTTCTGACTGAAAGACTTTTACCCTGAGCTGCATGTGAGCAACACCCCCCAGGGTACGGGCAGCGAATGAACACGCTTGCATTAGCCCAAGGTTGCAGAAGTGTGCGGGTCAGACGCGCCTCGCTCACGCCACGAGGACGAGCGCAGACACACAGAGAGCCGCCTGGCTGTGAACAAGCACGCCGTGCACGCTCCAAACCACACATATAATCATAAAGTTTAACGAGTCCAGACCGCGGCTGATGTCTCTGTCAGAGCGCAGGGCCCGATCCAAACGGTCCCGGAGGACCCGAGTCGGCTGCAGCCGCTTCCCAGTGCAGAGCGCCGTCTCCTCACTGTGACGCTGCAGGTCTCTGAAACACCGGGCAAAGTGACGCGCCTCTGCAGCTGTACTCAGACGTTTTAAATAACAGCGTGATGAAGACGCGATGTGATGCCGATCGCCTCTGCAGTGAGACGCCAGGAAATGATTAGTGATCTGAAGTCGGCCGTTTAGAACAGAGAGGCAGTTTCACGTCATGCTCTCAGCTTGAGCTGCACCCAGGCTGTAAACTGACAGAGTGCAGGTGACAGCAGCCAGTCTGCTGAGCTACAGGTACTCCCAGTACACCCAGTACTCCCAGTATCATCACCAGACACATCAGCATCGCTCCCCACATTGATGAGGAAACACAACACACACAGGGACACGTGTGTGAGGATGCTGTTTGGAGATCACAGCTCAGCATTCAACACCATCGTTCCCTCCAAGCTGGACAGGAAACTGCAGGATCAGGACTGAGCAGCTCTCTGCAGCTGGATCCTTCACTTCCTGTCTGACAGACGCCAAGTGGTCAGACTGGGCGGCATCACCTCATCCCCCGTCACAATGAACGCTGGTGCTCCACAGGGGTGTGTACTGAGCCCTCTCCTGTACTCACCCTGCACGGCCACTAGCGACTCCAACATCATCGTGACGTTAGCAGGACGACACTACAGTGGTGGGTCTTATCACCGAAGGTGATAGGATGACTTACAGGGAGGAGGTCAGCGCCCTGACCCACTGGTGCCAGGAGAACCATCTCACCCTCAGCATCACAAAGAGAAAGGAGATGATGGTGGACTTCTGGAGGTGTAGGGAAGCACTCACCCTCATCACCATCACCGGCGCTGCTGTGGAGAGTGAGCACCTTCAGTTTCCTAGGTGTACATCTGACAGAGGATGTCACATGGTCTGTTCACACGAACACACAGTGAAGAAGGCGCAGCAGCGCCTCTTCTTTCTCAGGAGACTGAAGAGATTCAGCACGAGCCCCCACATCCTCAGGACCTTCTACCGCTGTGCCATTGAGTCCATCCTCACTGGATGCATCACCACCTGGTGTAGCAACAGCACCGCCCACAACCACACCGCCTACAACCGCAAAGCTCTCCACAGAGTGGTGCGGTGTGCTGAACGGGTAACTGGAGGTGAACTCCCCTCCCTCCAGGACATCTACAGGAAGTGATGCCTGAGGAAAGCGGGGAGGATCATCAAAGACTCCAGTCACCCCAGCCATACACTGTTCAAACTACAGGAGGTCCTGCAGCATCTGGTCCTGAACCAGCAGACTGAGGGACAGCAGACTGAGGGACAGCAGACTGAGGGACAGCAGACTGAGGGACAGCAGACTGAGGGACACCTCACTGTCACCTACCAGAACTACGACATATATGCCATTTATTTTGCACAATAGTCATACCGCTGACCTCTGTATGCGTTATATATACACGCGCACACACACACACATATATACGTATATATATATATATTTGGTGCTGTAGTGCTGTATTCCTTATCCCAGAGTGTGGCTGTTCACCTGAGGACGCACAGCTGCCCAGCGGCTTCGTCGGCTCCACGTTCACATCTGTCAGAGACCAAACAGTCGCCAGGAGCTGTGAGTTCAGCCTGTGAGCAGGTTTCACTAGAGCAGTTCACAACACCACAGACTGAGTTACACCCACAGGGGAGAAATGAAGAGCAACACAGAGAGCCATAAAACAGGCCGGTGAGCCCAGTGTGTGTGTTTGTAATGATGTGGACTCACCGACCAGTTAATCAGAGCCATTCGTGGTGAAAGTCCGTTTGTTTTTCACTCATGGGAAACAAATTTCCAGTGAAGTCAGAGAAGCAGCCGCCTTAAAAACAGCCGTGTTGAGTTCTGCAGTATTAGCGAAGTATGGGAAAATAGATGGATCTGTATGATGAAAATGACAGAGTAGTAGAAGAAGCCTTCGCCCCACTCAGGTGACGATGATCTCCTCCGGCAGGGCGTGGCACTCATGTTGACCTCAGTGCTGCCTGTCACACTGTGGGCCTAACACGTCACTTAATACACGTCAGCACATAAAAAACCATCTGACGAACCATTAAAAGCAACAGTGACCACGTGGCGACCACGTGGCGACAAACATGACGACACACCGCCAGCTCTACGTAATCAGCCAACGACGCAGTCTTTTCACTGTCATCCGTTTCCACCCCCCTTACACATTGACCACTAATAGTCTCCTCATGCCATCAGGGAGCGTTTTGATTGGTCGTCGCTTACTAGCCAGGTTGGTCTACTGGAAGAGGCTGTCCGTCATCACGAGCAGAGATGAACATGCTTACAGTGCTGAAACAGAAGCTGCTTTTGTTGCTATGGAGAAGTTCCCCCTTCATAACAGCTGCATGGATGTTTCTAGAACTGTGAACTGCACAGCTGCTTTCAGTACCATTGATATTCATTCAACCGATCACTAATAATCAGCTCTGTGCCTCAGGCCTTCAAGCTGGCAGTTATCAAACCTTTACTTAAAAAGCATCTGTAGACCCAGCAGTCTGAGCTCATTATAGGCCAATCTCTAACCTTCCTGTCATCTCACACATGGTTGAAAGAGTAGTTGTCAAACAGCTAACAGATCATCTGCAGAGGCTTATTTGAAGAGTCTCAGTCTGGTTTCAGAGCCCATCACAGCACAGAGACAGCCTTAGTGAAGGTTACATATGATCTTCTTCTGGCCTCTGACAGTGGACTCATCTCTGTGCTGGTCCTGCTGGACCTCAGTGCAGCGGTCCATACTGTCCACCATGATATTTTATCGTCTTCCTCCCGTCACCTCCAAGCGATCGTGGCAGATGGCCACCTCTCCCCAGCTGGGTTCTGCCGGAGGTTTCTTCCTTAGAAATGGGAGTTTTTCTTTCCCCCCGTCTCCAAAGTGCTTGCTCACAGCGGTTCATCTGATTGCTCCGTTTTCATTTTTTTTCATTATAAGTTAAAGACCCTACGATAATAAAGTGCCTTGAGACGACTGTTGTTGGGATTTAGAGTTATATAAAACTATTTAATTACACTGATTTGTACATTGGATCGCTGTCCTGTACCCAGTGACTGATTTAATTCAATGTTATTTACACAGCGCCAAATCACAGCAACAGTCGCCTCAAGGTGCGTTACATTGTAAGGTAGACCCTACAATAATACATACAGAGAAAAAGCCAACAATCATATGACCCCCTATGAGGAAGTGATTTGGCGACAGTGGGAAGGAAAAACTCCCTTTTAACAGGAAGAAACCTCCGGCAGAACCAGGCTCAGGGAGGGGCGGGGCCATCTGCTGCCACCGGATTTAGGAAGTATATGATGCCCCCCCACAAATTTGTGGGGATAGGTTAATTGAAAACTCTAAAGACTGGCGACCTGTCCAGGGTGTACCCCGCCTCTCGCCCCAAGACAGCTGGGATAGGCTCCAGCGCCCCCTGGAAAGGATAAGCGGCTGAGAATGGATGGATGGATGGATGATGCCCCCCCCTCAAAAAAATCCTAGGTTGGCCACGCTTATTGAAGAGAACAACTGTGGTTTAGAAATTGATCAGATTTATCAGACTTGAGTATCAAAGCCATCTCTGAGATTCACAACATGTAATCAGATATAAAAAACCTGAACGGAGAAAATGCAAAGCCTGTTGAAGAAGTGACATCCTATCAATGCTGCCCTCTGTCATAAACATTTTAATATGGCCACATGAAATAAAGTCTCAGCACTGTGTAGTCCAGTGGAAATGCTCTTTAGTCACTAACACAGATATAAGTGAGCACACAGAGACGACACAAAGTAACATAGCCGAACTGTTCTGATGTTCTTGATGCCTCTCAGAAAACATTAAAGATAAATGTAAATGAAGTGATTTAGTTGATATATTTTGGTGCTCAGCCAAGCAGCTAGATTTATATTTAACAGATCTCGTCTGGACATTAAAAAGAAAACGCAGCCTGCCTAAATCAACAAATGATCACTTCCAGGATGTCTGCTCTTATCTGAAGAACACAATTCCACCACTGAAAGCGGAGGAGGAGGAGGAGGAGGAGGAGGAGGAGGAGGAGGACGTGCACCAGATATCTGGCTGCTGCTCAGTGAATCACTGACTCCATGTTAAAGCTGGCAGATTTCTTCCACTCATTAACTTTTACGGACTCGTTTCTGATGAGCTGGCCTTTGATGACAAAGCTGTGTGAGTGTGTGGAAGCGGCTCGCTCTGAGGCTCGGGGCGAGTCTGAAGAAAGTGTGTGTTACCTGTTTGTGGCGTCCAGAGTTGCGTCTGGCTCTGACAGCTGCTCAGCATGTGTCTGTTTACAGACGATAAGACGAACTGATGAGGGCGGAGAGGAAGACTCTGATGAAGCGCTGGGCGTAGCCCTGCTCGTCGGCCTTCTGCTGCTGTATCGGCACGCTGCCCAGCTCCTCCACCTCCCTCATCGGCCTGGATCTCCCTGGAGCTGCCCAGCACCTCCCTGGAGCTGCCCAGCACCATGACCAGGTCCACATCCGCCTGCCGAGGCGCCACTGGTTCCTGGATGAAGGCGCAGGCCGCGGCACGCCTGCAGGGGTCTGCGGGAACAACAGTAGCCACTGAAAAAAACAAACCTGCAGATTTTATGGAACTGAAGCTCAGGCGCTCCTCGTATAGTGATGGTGATGGTGATGGTGATGGAGCCTGGTCTGAAATGAGCCTCTGCTCCAGCTGTTCACATGAAATGATTCCTCCTCTCAGGGAAGCCTTTAAAGCCTCCCACACCGTCCTGTTTGTCCTGTTCTCGTTAAGAAAGGTTTTCATTATAGAGACAAACTGTCCATCCGTGAGCACTGGTGCACCTCCACAGCTGTCTCACAACGTCACTGCCCTGAAACGCCATTTTAAGCACAAGTGATCACAGATACTTTCACAGCTGCAGGATTTAATATTATTAATTAATAGGTTGTCAATAAATAAGTAATCTATTGTGGGGTAAGTGTGGTATACATGTGAGAAGAAAGAATGATGTCTGCCAATAGGGAACAGCAGCCACCCGGGGTGTGTGAGGCTGCGTCTGGCGGGCGGAGAAGGCGTGGCCTCTGCTGAACAACCAGAACATCCTGATGCTGTAGTCCTCATAGAGCTGGAGCTCGTTCTTTTTTTAATGGACATTTCCCTCTTCAAGCTTTAAACACCATCTTTCTTGTATATGCTTTCTAAGTGATTTAACTGAGAGCCATGAGAGAAGGGCGCAGGCACAGCAGCTGTTTCCTCATGTTGTACACAAACGTCTGGCAGCAGACTGGACGTGTAACTGGAGCTGCACAGGAAGTGCACAATGAGCTGGAACGACAAACAGGCCATTAAAAATGCCCTCATTTCATCTGCTGAGGAGAAGGTTCCAGATGTAGCGGCTCAAGTGGGTTTAAAAAGGGGGGTGATGACCATTAACCTCCCAGGACCTGCGTCCTCATGTGTGGACGTCACATGTTGGGTCGTTTAAACCAAAATACAACATTTTGCTCTACTGAACTCCTCTTACCAGGACATGATGCTGCCACTGCTGTGGCTCTCATTTCTCTCAGACATAAAAGTCGGTCAGGTTGATCAGGTCCCAATCAGCCCAAAGAGCAAAGAGACAATAAAAACGCATGCCATGAACGAGTTCAGGTCTCTGGTTAATGAAAGATTTATAGAAAGGGTGGGGCGAGATATGATTTAGGGGGGGTCCAACCTGTTCCTAGCCACGGTGTGTGCAGCATGCCTCACTTTGTCACTCAGGTCCACACTGGTCATGTTAAAGCCACACATCTTTCCTGTTCTGTCGCTAAGAGCAGTTTACGAGGCGTCTTTCCTGCAGTTGGACTGGTCCTTTATTCTCAATCTCAGATGAAGCACGAGTTCATCAGCTGCTGTTAAGTCAAACTTCCCGCCATCGCCTGATTAACCCTGGGAGCGCTCCTCGGCGAGGTGATTGCTGGGGCGGTGTTGAGAGCCGGGACTCCAGAACGGCAGCAAGAATGTCATCGTTGGATCCAAACGGCAAACAAACAAAAAGTCGTTTTTCAAAAGGTTTTATGAACTCTTCAGAAATTCCAGACAGTTCTATGCACAGCCTCCCATTTTCAGAGGCTCAAAAGTAAATGGACAACCTAACGTTGTAAATATTTAAACTGCTTTTTAAACTGCGACTCCTGCCTGAAGCCTGGAACCCCTGCAGATCGCCTACACAACGACCCTGCACCCCCCCATGACGTGCTTCAGTGACCGAGGAGGCGCTCTGCTGGGCTGACGTCATGTGATTGTGCCATCTCTGTGAGCAGCTCTTGCAGGTAGCTTTGGGTCAGTATCCACCTGCTCTGTGAAGCTCAGGCTGTCTGCTGCACTGGTGTGAATGTGAGCAGAGTTTAGTACACGTCACACTTCATCCCGCTGCTCCCATCACATCGTCGATAAATGCCAGAGAGCCAGGTCCTCATTACAGGTGCACGTCTGCACTTCAACTGACTGTGTGATTTTTAAATGGTTTCGTTTTGGGACGACAGAGAGCTGCACCATTAGGAAAGTAACAATATAAGTGTAACATCAAGCAGAAGGAGCGCCTTTGGTCCAAGTTGAACTTCTGGTGTAAATCGCACATGCACACTTCATTCCTCTTTTCATAAACAGCTCCAGTGAATTTCTCTGGAAGTCTCTTTGTCTGCCAAGTAAAAACAACGACACCATGTTGGAGTTCAGCACACGCCAACTTAACTGATGCCAAGCATCACGAGAACTCGGCCAAACATGACTAAATATGTGCAGCTGCTCTGAATGAGCCTCCAGTTTCTGCTCCCTGGACGAGGAGTAAAAAAGCGGTTGTCTACATATCCACGGGGACGTGGACGTATGGGACCAGCGAGGGCGGGCGTAGCGTCACGGCAGGTGGAGAACACGGTCTCACCTGAGGCCCAGCAGAGACACCGGGAGGTCGTCGGGTTCCTCTCTGACCGGGTGACCCTGCAAACACAGTCAGATATCTGTAATCACACATACACTGTAGACACCAGGCTTTGATGTTGCTTCAGATCTTCTCCACCTTCTCACCACTTCTCACCCTCTTCTTCCATTACGACCCTGCACAAGAACAAAAACGTATTTTTCAGCAGCGCCACAGCGTGCTTCACCACAAACACTCAGAGTGGGTCTGCTCTGTACGTTTAGGGAAACACATTAAAGACCGAAGATTTTCAGCTTTGACTCAAAGTGTTTATGTAACATTTTATTAACTGTTCACCTTTTCAGAGGCTCACACACTAACCTTTTAAATATAAGAAGTGGTTTTAAAACTGGATGAACATCTTTTGCAGAGCCTGAAGTCTGAAACAACAATCCTGCGTCCTCCTGTGAGACAGAACCACGTCCTAACAGGACGCTTGAGCGGCAGGATCGTGTGCTGGGAAGTCCATTATTTATACTGTTTTACTTCTTTAAATGCTCAGATTGTTCTCCATCACCACCCTCAATCCCGTCTGCAGCATGGAGCAGCCCGCCTTCCTACCCGAGTCCTTGTGCGAGGACCACTGCGTCTCATTGCACGCCTCAAGAAAACCGTCACGGCTCAGCGGCTCGAGACGAGAGATGGACTCGAAACGCAGACTCACTTCCAGACTCAGGAAAGTGAAAGACAAAAGAACTTTGACAATGCAGTGATGCACCAGGTGAACGTAAGGCTGTGAACTGAGCAGAAGCTAAGGGAAGGCTGCAAATAACATGAACTGTGAGGGCGGGGTAGGGTAACTTGGCGGGGGAAGCAGAGGCGGGTCAGGGGCAGTGTAACAGAAGGAGAGGAGAGTCAGGTGGGTCCAGAAGCACAGTGGGTAGTTTGTCCAGTAGATTAGCCGTGATGCCTTCGTTGTTCGCAGGAGGGGAAGGTGAGCGACCGAGGTCTGGGTGAGCCAGGACGCCGAGCTGCAGCGCAGGGAGGCAGGCAGGTGAGGGTGGCACAAACTGGGAGGATTTATCAGCAAGAGCAGTGTGAAGATGATCAGCGTCCAGGTGAGGAAGCCTATGGTGAGGCTTGGAGAGCCTTGATTGTCATCAGGAGGCGCCACGAGGGCTCCACCCAGAGGAGGGCCGGGGAAATGTACTGACCCGGACCACGACAGAGGACAGAAATCTTCCTTCATTTCCACCGCCACCCCCGTCTGGACCAGGATCACCCCGGGGATTAATAAACATTGTGATAGGTGCCCCCCCCCCCTCTGGGCAGGTAGAGTGTCAGCTGCTC
>VURO01049607.1:19208-33169 GCA_015108175.1 Pelvicachromis taeniatus | reverse complement strand
AGCTGCCAGCCACAAGTCTGCGTAGGTCTGAGTCATGCCTCAGCTCTCGTGAGATGGGCCCTGCTGTCTGTGAAACCGCAGACATGAGATATGAGAAATGGGAAATGAGAGAACAGACACTTGCACAAAAGCTGACAGACACATGCATGCATGCACGCAAGCACACACACACACACACACACACACACACACACACACACACACACACACACACCTTGCACAGCACAGTGTGTGTGTTAGATACAGTCAATTATGTAAATGGGAACAGATGTGACATGTTGTTGTCCTTGAACATTTTTTCATATTTAAACTTTTATTTTCAGTCTGTTGTCATGAATATTTCACATGTGAACTCGGGTTTAGTTCAGGAAATATTGCTGGAAAGTTTCTAACCTGTGTGTCAGAAATCTAATCAGGCTTCGCTTGCTTTTGACTGTTTTTGGTAATTACAATTCAAATGCTGGATTTTCAGGTTAAGGGACCAAATGTACTCCAGAAAGCAGGCAGAAAGTAACAAAAAACAAACAAAACAACAAAGTCTATTTGTTGTTGTTCATCCAAAAATATACAAAGAAATGACAAATCCAGAATTTCAGGAAACAGGAAGATAAACAGACACTAAGACAAACACAAAAAGGAAGTGCTGGATAATATACATACATATGAGGTAATCAGGGAAGTGGAAACAGGAGGGGAACAAGATGTGGCTGCAACTAATTAAGACATTTACAAAGCAGAATAAACATCAAAGTACGAGAGAGACCAATGGTCTCATGGACTATCAAAGTAAAACAGGGAACAACCAAAAGAGGAACCACACAACACAAAGGCAGGGAAGGTCACACTTACAATACCATAAAAAGGAAAACAAACAACAGTTACAAGAAAAACTAGATTACAAGAAGAAGGAAAAGCAAAGTGTAAATAAAGAATAAATAAATAAAATAAAATAACCCCATCATCAAAACCTACAACTCACACAGATCACGACAGATGGCTTACCCTGCTTCACATTTTAGGCATGCTAATATCAGTGAGACGGCTCACTGTGATGGTCCCGGTGAAAACATCTCAACATGATGTCGTTTCACTTTGTGCTTTACTTCAATTACAGACATTCCTTCATCCGCTCTGCATTTAGCAGAGCAGGACAATGACCACAGGTTACATTTACTCGAGTGCTGAAGTGTAGTGCATTTATGATGTAAATGATGCATTTTTACTCCACTGCACAATTTAGGATCACTTTTGATACTTCAATAATACCTCAAAGCGCTGCCAATGCTCACCCGGGAGCATGGGTTGGGATTCTAGTTATAATCCTTACAGTTTTATACTAAATCACTGCCGCAGCCCTACTTTTATTTTAATAATTATGTGCATGATAATGAGGACATTAGCTCCTCACATTATATGTGTGTCTCCAAGATTTATACTCTACCTAACCCAGTGCTATAAGCTGTGCATGCTGTATTATAAATTTTGTTGGTGCCTGCGGCATGAAGATGTTTTATCTGGATTTGATCAAAAACTACCAGCACTTTGTTCTCAGTGTTGTACTACACAAAGCAGGACGATGTGTGATCAAACAGACATCTATCTATCTATCTATCTATCTATCTATCTATCTATCTATCTATCTATCTATCTATCTATCTATCTATCTATCTATCTATCTATCTATAGTAAAGTGCACATCTGAGCTGCCTCAGTGTTTTAAGGCTGGCAGAGAAAGCCCTCAAGGCTGGTTTTGAACCAAAGGACTCTCTTGTAAAAGAAGGAAAAGTGCAATATGTGCAGCACTTACAGACATTGATTAGAAGGCACTGGCTCAAAGGACAAGTTAATAGGGATGGAGATTTCCTTCCTTCGGTCTCGGTGTTCATCCACTGACTGGTGCATGTCTGGGCCTGCAGCATCACTAGCACGCACTCTAAAAGAGAAACCTGGAATTTCCCACAAAATGAGTTTGCAATTGGCAGCTTTCACTTCAAGTGAACACAAACATGTATGTGAGGATGGATGGAAGGAGTATAATATGCACATGTGAAAGTGGATGTGTGCGTGTTTACCTGACAAAGAGCTGCAGGGTGTGTATTTTTTTTTTTTTTTACAAGAGTCAGAGTTTCACTGTTTTGCATCATGAAATACACTTAACACACTCAAGCTTTTAAATGGTCTCAAAGAAAAATAAAACTATGAGCACTTTAAACAAAAAACTATAAAACTAGTGTATTTACATTCGATTCAAGAAAAGATTATTGTTATTTTTATTTCACTCAGCCCCTGTATCACAACCTGCACTAATTATTAAAGTGTGCTATTTTAATATTTAGTTTGCAAAATATCTAATTGATTATGTTTTGTTTTTTTTAGGTAATGCCATCCAGAGTACGTATCTAGTTAGATACCACATTTCTAAGATTTTCAGGGCCAAGTACAATAACCTCAGATTTATCTGAATTTAGAAGCAGAAAATTAGAGGTCATTCAGGTATTTATGTCTTTAAGACATTCCTGCACTTTAACTAATTGGTGTGTGTTATCTGGCTTCATGGATAGATAAAGTTGGGTGTCATCTGCATAGCAGTGAAAATGTATGCTATGCCTTCTGATGATACTGCCTAAGGGAAGCATATATAATGTAAACAGAATTGGTCCTAACACTGAACCCTGTGGAACTCCATAATTAACCTTAGTGGGTGAAGAGGACTCTCCATTTACATTAACAAATTGGAGTCTATTAGACAGATATGATACAAACCACTGCAGCGCACTACCTGTAATACCTACAGCATGCTCTAATCCCTCTAATAGAATATTATGGTCAACAGTATCGAATGCTGCACTGGGGTCTAACAGGACAAGCACAGAGATGAGTCCACTGTCAGAGGCCACAAGAAGATAATTTGTAACCTTCACTAAAGCTGTTTCTGTGTTGTGATGAGCTCTGGAACCTGACCGAAACTCTTCAAATAAATAATTCCTCTGCAGATGATCAGTTAGCTATTTGACAACTAGTCTGACTTTTTGTTAGCCTGGCTGCAGTGCTGAAGAGAAACCTAGGGTAAGACATTCTAGCGTTACGGAGGGCTTTCTTATAAAGCAGCAAATTATTTCTCCAGGCTAAATGATGATCTTCTAAATTCCTTATACGCCATTATTGTCCAGCTTGCGAGTTATCTTCTTTAAGCTACACGTTTGAAAGTTATACCAGGTGGTAAAGTACTTCTGATTTCTTTATCACAAGCAGTTGCCTGCCTGCACATGGACTGCACAAGTGTGCACAAGATCTGTTGTTGAGGAATTGCTCTCCATCCGTGCATGAGTGCTAACTGGTAGCCAAGGAAGTGTGTGGATTTACTCATGATCCAAAAAGACCTGAGCTGATGCGGAGGTGGACATAATACTGCTGAAACAGCTTCATAGTGGGTGCAAATTCAAGTTGGATCATTTCATCTCTGTGTGTCCATCTTGATATAAACCCAGAATATTAAAATCAGAGATGGTGCTTGAATGGACATGCAAGGCTTGGATGTGCAGGCCAGCATCCAGCATGCTAATAAACCAACCTCAGTCAACTTCAATCAGCTTTGGCGTGGTTATGTAATAATTTATTTGTGTTCTGACACCACTGACTGACAGAAAACTCACGTTTCTTCTTTTGACTAGTGAACTGATGCAATTTTAATCCTGACACAGATGCTGTCCTGGTAGCACAGTGGAGAAGCGGTTAGTACTATTACCTCATCTGAAGCAGGTCCTGGTTTCAAATCCAGTCTGGACTTTCTGAAGGTTTCATGTATGTTTGTTGAGTAGATGTAGAGCAGCTTTGTTTTAAATCAGTTGCACTTGGTATGCAACCAAGTGACAATGAAATGCTTAATGACTTAAAAAATTTAATGACTATAAGAAATGAGCTTTGTGGTGAAATGCTGAAGAAGAAAAGGGTCTTTCAGTTTCTCACTTCAGTCATTGTTAAGTGTTTATCAATTTATGAGTGATCTCTGCACATGGTGTTATATTTCGCGAGGAAAAAGACAAATCTCAACAAAACAGTGTTATCTGGTGCGCCCGTGTGTGTGCATTTGGCATGAATTAAAATCTAATCACCGATCGGAAATGAGTCTGCTACAATAAAACTCTTTAGAATCAGAGCTGAGAGCACTAACCTTCACCTGCCCCATAAAGCACAGAGAAGCACTCATGAATTCGTTTCAGGCTGCAAGCCTGAGTATGTCAGCGTATTCTGAAAGCACGCTCCCATTGAGCCATTCATCTGGAGGCTGCTCTGGTTGACCGCTATAAAAGATATGATGACAAGTTACTGATTCTAACAGCGAATACCTAATAGAACAGCTGAAGTCGAGCGGTTGACTTTTTTAATGTTTGGAAATTAACTTTCTAATCAGATAAAAAATATCACAACGGTCATCGTGAAGCTTTAATAAAAAGAAAGAGGGAGGGAAATCCTGCCGTAAAAGGAATACTGGGAGTAAAAACAGAGACTGACTAAGCAGCTTTTATTTGACACCGGACCTGGAAAACAAGCCTGGAAACAAACTGGAGAGAGAAATGTTTCTGAGAACCACTAAAACATTAGCACTAAAACATTAGCACTTTGTTAACTGTGATGATTATATGCATGTGGTGATAAATACATTAATGTATTCATACATTTTTGTTTTGAGTTATAGGTTTAAGGTCATGTAAGGCAAGACTTTAGCAGGAGTACTGAACCTCAGCTTTGAGTATTGGAGCTACATAAAGCCTGCAGTGTCTTTTAGTCCAAAGGAGTCATGTAACTATTACGAAACACTGAAACACACATTCTTCAGTAATGGGAGAGCGCAGCAATCAGAGCCCAGTTTCCAGCAAAGCTAAGGTTAGAGTGTTTATTTTTCTTTTGTGGCTCAATGGGTGGGACTTATATTTGAAAAAAAATTTTTTTTTTAAATTTAGGCTTCAAACTTGAACAAGATGCCAAATTTACATTATTACAAAAATAATATTTCTCTCAGGATAAGAGGGGTTATATATACAAGTTGCAAAATTTTAATTGTGGATTATTAGAGGTGAAAACACAAGCCAGTAAAACAATGAGATCTGCTATGATGTACTGTTTGGAGATAGGCTGTAAAAACTAGTAGCTAAGCTGGAGATGTTAAGATTTTCAGCATGAGTACACTCATGGATGTAATGAAGGACATGCACAGGACTGATGTGATAGAGGATGGTCGTAGGGAGAGGGTTTGATGTAGGCCAGGGGTCGGGAACCTTTTTGGCTGAGAGAGCCATGAAAGCCAAATATTTTAAAATGTATTTCCCTGAGAGCCATATATATTTTTTAAATACTGAATACAACTAAATTTTTTAGTACAACATACCTTGCAATCACTCTGAATTGGGATAAATGGTTTTTACGTCTGTTGACCCATCCAAACCAAGGGAAAAGAATGGCGCTGTATTTATTTCCTTCACTTGTGTTTCTTTCACTTGATTTGCCATCATGATGGTGCGGTCGTGAACAGTTCTTGCTGACAGAGGCATGTCCTTTATTCTTTGATGATCTTGTCTTTATCCGAAAAGTCGCTAAAAAGGTTAATTGGCCACATCAAGCATGAATGTTTTGGCATACTCGCCATCTGGGAACGGCTTTCCGTTCCTCACTATCGCTAAAGAACCAGCAAAGCTAGCGGAATTGAAGTCACCTTGTCGGGCCCAGAGACGGAGTTGCTCCTGACTAGCTTGCTCTCTGCACAGTAGTTCTTGGCAGGCTTTCTTCCTGCTGTCCCTCGCTGGATATTTCGCTGCAAATGAAGCATGGCGTGTGTCGAAGTTCCGCTTTATATTTGACCGTTTCATCGATGAAATTTTATCATTGCATATTAAACACGCTATAGAACCTGCTCTCTCCATAAAAGCGAATTCCTCTGTCCAGTCCACCTGAAAATTTTGGTACTCCTCATCTTTTTTTCTTTTTCGTCATTTTCTTTCTCAAAAGGGTTTACTTCTTAACCTCACCACAGACCGTGGGGCGACCGCATCATCCAATAAAAATAGAGGACACTCCTGTATTCTACCCCGATGGACAGCTAGGATTGGCTGAGCCACCCGCAGCCTTAAACAAATGCGGTAGAAAACGGATGGATGTTAAAATGCACGAGAATGTTTTTTATTTTTAACACTGTGGTTTTCTGTGAATTATCTGAGAGCCATATGAAGTCATCAAAAGAGCCATATGTGGCATAGGTTCCCGACCCCTGATGTAGGTAGATGATCTTCTGTGGTGACCCCTAAAGAAGAAGAAGAAGAAGAACTAGCCCAAGAAGAAGAAGGTAAATATGATATACCTAATGCTTTAAATTACACACTGCAATATTTTATACCTCAGTCACACAGACCTAGGGACTGGTCAGTAACCTGGTGACCACTGGTTGTTAGGGAAACGCTTTGTAATGTTTTCTTTAAATCCATTAAAATCTAATGAAAGTACATAAAGCTGAGATAAACAAAAAAGAGGAATGATTTGATTTCAGGAAGCGCTTAACTGATGGATTGATTCTTTGCAGCAGTTTACAATCAACACCGCCTCATGATTATCCCCAACAGACTTACCACAGGGCAGAAAATGACAAGCTTCTCGGTGATGCAGCAGATTTTCATTGCAGTAAGTGTTTTAAAAAGCTGCGGCTCATTTCACACCGTTACACCACATTTGTGCCCTCCACAGATAAATCACATTTCCTCTCTGATTTCTGGCAGCTTGCAGGTAATAACCATTATTACATCCATAAAAAACAGTAGTCAGGTCGATATCAGGGTCTCACGCGATATTCCATCATCTGTGCTGAAGCTCCAGGTGCACCAATGAATGCACTGATTCACCTTTATTTAGAACATTGAAATGGAATTGACAGGGAAGAAAAATGCTGCTGGAACATGTGAGACCTGCTGTGACCAGTTGATCAAGCCTCCAGAAATAAGACTGAAGGATCAGTCTGGTGTCTTTATCAAGGGCCATGTGTCAGAAATTGCAGTAACTCCCTGCAGACCCCAAAAGGGAGCCAATCCCCACAGAGTAACAAATGATAAAACTTTACAGCATTAAAAGCTCGTTTACACCCTGGTAGAAATTTTATTTTTGGTGTTTTTCTACCAGGGTGGCATGTGTTGTTTTTTAAACAACTGATCCAGCTGTTCTCTGAAGCTAGGGGTGTGGCCACTTTGATTGACAGCTGTTGGTGACATGAATGAATGTCTGCTAGGCTTCACCTTCGCTGTTTCAAGTTACTAAACTGGACCTCTTCACTGCGTGTGTGCTCCTGGAGCATTTTGCAGGTAAATCACTTTTTCCAAATTCATGCATTTCTCTTCTTGGAAATGAACCTTTAAAAAACAGCCCATTGTTCATTCAGTGGCCTGGTTTCAGTTGATCACCAGCTACGTTCAGGTGATCAGAATCATCCCTTTGGGATTTACTTACCTGGATGATTGAGCATTTAGGTGTTTTGTGAGGAAAAAAGACTAAAATTCAGATGAAGGAGGTCCTCTTTGTTCTCTGTGCAGCAGTAGGTGGTGTTGAGTCTGAGTATTTTGTATTTTATTTTTTTGGTTCTTTTTGTGAATTTCATCAGCAAATGTTTGTATGTGCAAAGGTTGAAATAACTTGAGCTTTACAGGACATCGACCTGAAGTTTTGCTGACAGAAGAAATGGAGCTCTTCTTTGTGCCTGGGTGTGTTTCAGGACTTCGGTGAGGAAATGTTGTAAAGATTACATCTCTCGGCCGACTTGCTAATGTCTTGTTATCCCCTGTGAAGCCCTGGATGGGGAAAATGAGGTTTGGACTAACTGAATATAAGGCAGAAAATTAATGGATGGATGAATGAATGGATCTAGTTATTGCTTAATGTTGCCACACATTTATTAACTGAGATTATCCTTTTTCAAATCTATTAACTCAAAAGCTGAAAGCTGGCTTCAGTGTTTTCAGCCAGCACTTGGTGACACTGTCAAATTCTCTAATAATGAATAACCACAGTTCAGCGAGGACAAGTGATGAAGGTCATGAAGATTATGTCTGTCTCTAAGACATTAAGATCCAATTTCTCTGTATCACAGAGCTCATTCATGTTTGAAGAACTGCTGCTGTATTTTAGTCTCAAACATCTGCTCAGATTAAATGAAGCCTTCAGGGTCCTTATTTCATTTTTTTTTTTAATTCACCGTCCCTGTCCTTGTAGTGCAGCCAGTTTGCTGAAGTTCTTAGCATAAGAATCAATTACTTTCATCCTGTTTAAGATGATGTAAAATGAGTAGAAAATTACTTTGATCCTTCCAGTGGTATCATTACATTGATTTTTCCCCCCCAGTTATTTTTGACTGACTTTTTATTTTGATTGAACATCAACAACAAAAACACATCCATTGTTCCTCACCAGCTACATAATACAGCACGTTATAGTCAAAGATGGATGACAAGGGAATAAAAACTGTCTGCTACTACATGTGTGATCGTTGGAGGAATGGAGGAATGATTTTTTTTTTAAACTCAGATGAGAAGAGGACGTTAATATTAATGAGAAGACAAAGAATGGTTCGTACAGCTAAGCATAAAAGATCCTGTAGCTAGGTTGTCTCTACTGGACTGTCTATGATTCATATTCTTTTTGTTTTGTTTGGTCGTGTTTTATTCATTGCATTAAAATGCAGCAGTTTGGGTATTCCAGCATCTGTTGTTTTTCAATAAATTCATAATATCCACCTGAAGCAGCCATTGCTTTAATAACATAATGCTCAAACACAAACGCGGCAAGCTACCATTCATCTATTCCATGTAGTTCCGGTTTTCTCACAGACTGTATTAAGTTTATCTCACTGTGACACTGTAATTAAAGGTATAACTGAATATTTGTTTCAGGTGATTGTTGTTGTGAAATCACTCTATATAAATAAAACTGAACTGAATTATCACTTCAAACAAAGGAGAACAGTCGGGGCTCTGACGCTGACAGAAGCGAAAGGGAAATAGAGAATCAGAGGCCTCATAATTCAAATTGAGTTTAATGGAATAAAGAAATTTTGACAATCCAAGTTGTAATCTCTCAGTCCAGGTATAGAATGTAATACACTGTCATTTTTAGAGAATAAAAATTAAAACTCACACTAGACTTTTGCTTTTCCTGTTTGGATAGGTGTCAGGGTCAGTTTTCAGTTCTGTATATTCTTTATGGGTTTTGAGAAACTTTTTTTTTCTTTGTTTTTGTCAATAATATTGTTATTTCCTCATGCTTGTGAGTTTTCTTATTCCTATTGTGGTTCTTATTGATGACGTTAGTGTTTGTGTTACTTAGTGTTTCTGTCACTTAGTCTTTTCTCTGTGTTTCATTCTTTTCTGTCTCTTGTGAAGTCACATGTTTCCATGTTTGTGTACTCTCTTGTCTGTGTCAAGTTCCTTTGTCTTGGTCTCTAAGCCTTAGTTATGTTTCTAGTTTTATTGTGGTAGACTCTTGTCTTGTGTGCTTTATGTTGTATAACTTCCTCTTTGTCGTTACTCCTAATTTGCTCCCACTGTGTTTCCCACCCATTTCCTCTCCCCTCACTATCTGCTGTGTATTTATTGTCTGAGTCTCCCCTGTCTTTGTCAGGTCATCCCTCATGTTTGTCCTAGAAGAATGCCTCATTTGTCTTATTTGCTACAGGCCTGTGCTTCTTGTTTCTTTGTAAGAGCAATAAATCTGGCTTTTTGTATCTGGAGTCTTGTGTCCCCGTTCTGCCTACGACACAGCATTTCTAAAGAGCACACTTGGTTCCATCACGGTGTTGAATTAAGATCTCACCATTGCAAACAAGTCATTTATGACTTTTCTACCCTGCTATATACATTCCACATCTGTAACTGCAATTATTGCAAAGTGGAAGTGTTTAGGAAATATAATTTAACCCAAAGTTACACAGCAGAGTTGCTGAATGCTGAGGTGAATAACGCATACAGATTCACCAAGACTGTACTGACTCAACACCCGTAGATTTCCAGACGTACTTTATCATCAACATCAGCATCAAAACGTGTGTTCGGAGCTTCATGGCACAGGTTTCTATGAGTAGCTCTTGTAGGTGTGATGTGGAAGCGGCCTAGTGCTTTTGTCCATATGCTGTGTTTGTAGCTACTTACATTTTACAGATTTTGATGAGCAACATTTAACATGTTGAAGTTGAGCGGCAGAGAGAATCTAAGTTCTAGAAATAATTAACTGTAAAATCTAAATAGGTGTTAAGAGTTTTCTAAATGAGTTTAGAAGGTTAGAAGTGCAAATGAATGTACAAGAAGTAAAAAAAAAAAAAGAAGAAGCATTAATGATGTTGCTGCTTAGGCAGATGATGGCCACATTACATGGCTGAAAGCACCAGAAAATGCTAATCTGTGTTTTTCCATATCTTTTCTCACTTGTATTCTCCCTAATAATTCATTAAAACACGCTGCACAATATTGTTTTAGCTCTCTTTATGGCTGTTGGTGCTGTGTGTAGTCACACAGTCAGTGATTTTAAGGTTTCTAATCATCTTTCTTCTTATACCGTAATACCTTATAGCTTCTGCTCTGTTGTTCAGGTGGTCACATTTGTCCAAGGACAAGTCAGGGAAAAAGAAGCTTCTCAGCTTTTTCTAACACACTCGCACAAATGTGTAATAGTGAGCTAAATGTGATTGATTTATTGACAAAATGTTCCAAAGATCAGCTTTAAGAAGCCCTAAAAGTGCTGTGGATGAAAACGTAACAGCTACTTTACACATAATTCAGATCACTGGTTTCTATGAAGAGAAGAAAATAAAATAAATCTACCCATTAGGTCAACCATGAGAGTTATTAAATTGATCAGCAGCCATGTTGTTAGACCTGTAAAGCCTAAACCATGAAATAATTGCCAGGAAATTCAAACTTTGTGAAATTAGTGTTTATTGAACCTTTTACAAAATTAAAATAAAAGGATCTAAATTTGTATCAGATGGCCTCTCCTCCCGGTGTCTGGTTCTGTCAGGGGGTTCTTCCCGTTAAAAGGCAGTTTTTCCTTCTCACTGTCACCAAAATGCTTGCTCACAGGGGTCATCCGACTGTTGGGGTTTTCTCAGTTGTAGAGTCTTTGCCTTGAGGCAACTGCTGTTATAGAAATAAAATTGAATTAAAATTAAATAATTTTTTGTGCCATTTACTGCTCACAACTTGTTCATCTTAAAACAAATACAAATAAGGGAGCTAGGAATTAAAAAAAAAAATTCCCCCCCCCCCCCGCCCCCCCAAAAATACAATAAAATTTAAAAAAATCCACACACACTGATGATATAGAGGCCTCAAAAATTTGTGTATCAAACATGAGTGCTTAGCATTACAAGTTTAATCGATCAGATGTTTGACCTAATTCTTCAACAAAACAAAGGTCCAACATTCATGTTCTGATTAAATACTTTCCTCCCAGCAACAACAACAATTTACAAACACAGTGACTTTGGGAAATCTGCATTTCTAAACTATATATTTTTATAAACTAGTAATACATTACCACATTGCTAATGAAAAGAGCTGTAAGTCGACCACAATCCTGTGCACCGAGTTGTCTGTCGTTCTTATAGCTCGCAACACAAACTCTATACTGAAACTGACAAAAGCAATGCTTCTCTCACATCTTACTGTGCATGCTTGAATATCATGCATTAATTTATCTCTTTCAGGATTGCAAACGTGTAAATCTGAGGCTGCGTTGCCTTCTTTTCTGCACATTTTATACATTTAGGGCCAATTCACAATAACTTCCAGAAAACTCTCCATGTGTGAAGACTGCAGAGCCTCATAACCAAAACAAAAGGAAGAATCAGAAACATGCCAGGCCCAGGATTGTTGTAGCTAACACCATTTGCTTTGCCTTTCATCTTAATCCAAAAAAAAAAAAGAAAAAAAAGGTTCTGCATCACCATCATCAGCTAACGTGTGCTTAGATCCATTAAGTAGATACACAGTTTTGCCAGATGTTTCCGGGGTCTGTATGCTGAACAGATCACAGGAAGATAACAGCCTCCTGCTGCATTTGGTCATCTTTTGTCTGGATTTCACTTCTTTCCCCTCACGCAGCCTTTCCTCTCATGTGACCTTTCCACTCCTCTCAACTTCATTCTCAATTTCCACTCTCACCTCTCCGTCTCTGATGTCTTTCACTTGCATCCTGCTCATCAGGATTTCTCTTTCATCTGCCCCTGGGGGCAAACTCAAGAGCGCAGCTCTACATTCAGGGTTGCACATCAGGAGGGAAGCAGCAAGTTTATTTATGGGTGTTGTCTGGAGAACAGGAGAGTTCTCTCAGGCTTTTATTGTGTGTAGTGATGATGGCCGTTTTCTACTGCAGCAGGAAAATGTGTCAAAACACCATTACTGCCGAGAGGGTAAGCACAGCAGCAGAAGGACCCTCAGCTGTACACTTGACTCAGGTGAAAATAGACAAGTGAGACAGAACAGGAATAGATTCAAGGTGTGACTCGGGAGTGAGTAGACGTTAGATGCATCGTTTATGAATAGTTTTCACACAGATCTGAAGATCACAGCCTGCACAGCTTCAAATGCATTGTGGCCCGAGTCATCTGTGAGGTGTACTGTGTAAGTACACTTTCATTCTACACTAGAGGTACCTTTTTAGCATAACACTGTGAAAGGGTATTACACTGATTTGAGGTGGATCTATAAAGTTTACACTAGGGAGGGGGGAAGGGCAAGGAGGGGCAAAAGGACTAGGCAGGATCAATAAAGTATGTGAAAATTCCCTATATGTAAATGGAGTCAAAAATATCAACAAAAACACTAAAACTATTTATTGTATCATTAGCTCTTCTAAGAAAACTTAAAAAAAAAAGAAAAGAAGGTATAAGTGGCTCCCTTCACCACCCTGTGTATCCGCCCCTGACTGACTTGTACAGTACTTTCTTTTCACTCAAGGGGGTTAATCAAAGTCACACATGAACTCTTTGAGAATTACTTCAATTTCTATACATGGTCCTTCACGTTCCGAGGGACAAAAGTAACTGTCCAAGTGAGTGAGAAGCAGTTTCATGGAGTGGTGGGTTCTGTTCCCGTCTTATTTTGTCACAAATTAAAGCGATCAAAGCTCTGGAGTTGATTAACCTGCATCTGGCAGTTGCTCACAGAAACACGTGAACGTGAAGACAGCCAACAGTAGGCTGGAAAAAACAAATCTAATAGAAATCAGAAGTGATCCCATCATTAATCTCGTGCGTTATTAAAAATAATGAGTGTTTTGAGCAGCTCAGTCACATCAAAAGACCACAGAGGACAACTAAAGTGGATGATCGCAGAATTATTTCCATGACTGACAAAAATAACTTCATAGCTAATCAAGTGTACGATCATCAAAGTCTATAATCAAGAGATTCATTTAGAAATTGAAATGCAGAGGGTGCAAACCTGGTTACACTCAAAAACAGGAAGGCCAAATTTAAATTTAGAAACATGTTTAAAAAAAAAAAAAAAAAAATGTTATAGAAAAAAAAAAAAATAAGATGAAACTAAGATGAACTTGTATCTGGATGAAGAGAAGAGAAAATTATAGGAGAGAAACAGTGCACACGTTATCTGCAGCACATGGTCGAAGTAATGTTATGGCATGGATATGTATGACTGCCAGTGAGACAGGTCAGCAGTGTTAATTGATGATGTGTCTGCTGACAGAAGTACGATGAATTTTGAAGCGTTATACTCTTTGATCAGATTTAGACAAATGCTGCAAAACTAATCAGAGAGAGGCTCACAATGTAAATAGATGACTCAAAGCATTTAGCAAAAGCAACAAAATGTTTCTCAAGGCTAAGAAAAGAAATTGTTTACCTGATCTCAACCCAGCAGAGGTTTTCAGTTACTGAAGAAAAAAAAAAAAAAAAAAAAAAAAAAAGAAGGCAACAA
>VURO01049607.1:2089-19188 GCA_015108175.1 Pelvicachromis taeniatus | reverse complement strand
GCTTTTAGTAATAAAAAAAAAAAAAAAAAAAAAAAAAAAAGCTGAAGGCAGACAGACCCACAAGCAAGCAACAACTGAAGGCAGCTGCAGCATTTGGTGACATTCATCAGTTCATGACATTAGGCAGGCACTGACTGCAAAGGATTTTCATCCTAGTATTAAAAGCAGTCCTTATATTATATTTAAAATAATGTTTGCCAGAATACTGTCCATAATCCCAAAAGAGTTGCAAAATTTTAATAGATTACAGAATTAAAGTCAAAAGACTGCACTTCTAATCACACCTCAGTAGTTTGAATTAAATAAAAAAAAATAAATCAAATCGCTTTTATTGTCACATCACATTACTGGAACAGCACATGTGAGAGAAAATATTGTGTGCAAGCTTCAAGCAACAGTGGTGTGCAAAATACAAGAAACATAAGAAACAAGCCAAAGAACACGCACGCACGAGCAGTATAAATATTGTGCAAAAGAAATGGCATATGTACAATATGGAGTGCATAAATGTCAAAGATCTGGTAAGTGAAAGTGAGGGGTCTATGAAGTGTCAGTGATCCGTGTTCAGCAGCCTGACAGCCTGTAAATACACTGACACTGTAAATAAACTTCCTTCACTACAAGCCTCGTGCCTCCGCGTGTTCTGCTCCCCGGGTCCACCCATAGTTATCCATAACAGTGGCTGTATAGGTTCCAGCCACAAATGTTAGCTCTTTTATAAGTTACAAGGTGCATCTTATAGACCTTGCAATTTATAAGCTCTATAAATTACAAGCTCCAAGCTGTTAATGCAAGATTTCAGCAGGACAATCATGTCAAAGCAAAATGAAATAATAGAGTGGTGGATGATAAGTCAAACCATCTGCATCTAAAAATGAATTTCCTCCTAAAAAAAAATTAAACCTAAATGTGCCCCCACACAGATTCATTAGAACCTCCACACTATGATAAACTCTACACCATCTCTTTCCCTCCTGAATGCCACAGCTTTAAATCTTCCACACACCGTCTGTCTTTCAGATTCATTGTTATTCTGCTTCGTCGTCACGTTGTCCATGCAGAGTACCTGATTACATGTGGTGGTCAATACTGTGCAGATCACTTCTTCTTTAACCCGGAGCACACAGCCTGCTGTGAGGCCTCTGCAGGTCTCAGAATTGTGCCACTTCTAACTGGCCGCATCCAATCAGCATTAATGTCACACCTGAGACGCCATCTGACTCTAATCAGCTGTGATTAACAAGCTGACACCTGCGCTCAGAGTACACAGCCAATCAGCTGACCAGACTTGTTACACCATGTTCAGGCAAAATGTCAACTGCTTCAGTTACAAGGTGCGCTGTATGAGTGATATCTAATGGTTGTATTAGTAATTAATGACAGATTGACGGTTGATGTGCAATACCACCAATCACATTGCACCTACTGCACTGATCCTACTCCTTACACTGTACCTGTTGATATACACTGTGAAACTGTGTTTCATTGTTCTGGTAACAGTGAGAATAAAGATCTATCTAATCTTTTCTGATTTATTAGTGACTATCTTCTTTTATGCTGCTGCCATTTGCTTTAACATAGAGTCATAATATTGACCAAATTGGTAATAAGTAATAAGGGCAAGAAAAAGAAAACAGTTGTTTCAAACAAAACGTATTTTTTTAAATGTTTTTGTTAACCACACAAGAGTCTGTGAAAATGTAAAACGCAACCAAAGCCACAGTTTTTCTCTGTTTCGATCCATATATTTGTGTCTGAATCTAACCAAACCTTCACTGAACCACCGTCATGTATGAAAATACTGGTTTAAACATGATGTGTGATGTTTTTAACAGGAAATCAGACTAGTTATTCTCTTCTCTGATTCGCTGCCAGTTCTCTGTCAGCTCTGTCCTAGGATGCCCTCTGGACCCAATGGAGGTGGTGAGTGACAGGAGGCTAAGCTGTCATGCCTGTTGGACAACATCTCCCACCTTTGCTGGAGACTCTGACAGCACTGAGCAGCTCCTTCAGTGGCAGGATGCGGGTCCCACGATGTGGGATGGAGAGACTACGCAGGTCTGTCCTTCCAACTGCTGTCAGACTCTACAACATGGTCTCCGCAGAGAACCACACACGTGCAGACACACACACCTAATCAGGCTGATTCACAATTTTAATTTCCTTATTTTTGTCTGTTGTCTTTATGTACTCATTGACCACTTTATTAGGTACATCAGTATAATGACCTGCCGAATTTTAAACCAAGCGTCAGAAGTGGGATGAAAGGTGATTTAACAGTTCTGAGTATTTTTGTAACTGACTGGGATTTCACCACACAACCAGAGAATGGACTGAAGATCAGAAAATATCCAGTGATCAGAAGCTCTCTGGGTGAAAAACTTTTCTTGATGTCAGAGGTCAGAGGAGAATAGAGTGACTGCTTCAGAGGATTGGAAGGCAACAGTAGCGCAAATAAGCGCTCTTTACAACCAAAGGTATGCAGAAGAGCATCTATGACTGCGCAACATTTCAAACCTTCAAGCAGATGAGTGAGAGTAACAGACAACCACCTGGGTGCATGTCAGATAAAAACAGGAAAGTGAGGCAACAGTTCACGTGCGTTCACCAAAACTGGTCAACACAAGCTTGGAAAAACATTGCCAATTATGAGTCTTGATTTCTGCTGCAACATTTAGAAGCAGCATCAGAACTTTTATGTCAATATGGACCGAAATCTCTGAGGAATGCTTCCAGCACCTTGTTGAATCTGTGTTATGAAGTATTGAGGCAGCTCGAAAGGCATAAGTGGGTACAAACAAGTACTAGCGAGGTGTACCTAATGAAGGTGTCATGATTGCACATCCTGGTTGCCTTTTACAACTCAAACCTGGGTGCATGTATTTTTTCTTATTTTCCCCCTTTCCCTCACACACTGTGTTTGTTTATGGATGAGTGTATGTCGCTGATAATTAAAATACGAAAAGAACACACGATAATATTTTACACACAATATTTTATTTGACACATAATATTTTAAAGATATTTGGATTGAGAGGATGGAGCTTTGGGGAGAGATTGAGGATGAGTTTTCATGTTTTGGTTTTAGCAGAACCTTTTAGGAACTGCTCGCCCGTAGGCGTAAACATCAGATATATTTTTGGATCAGGGCACGTCCCTGCGAGTTAATGTGCAGAGTCGGTGATATAACCTGCACTGCCACACAGAATCTGAAACCATGAAACTGTGTGATGAATCTATTTACTTTCTCAGGTATCTTTAGCTGAGAAAGTATATAAAATATATGCATCTCTACAGGTCTGCTTTGCTTTAGCTGGGTCTTTATGCAAGACCAAAAGCTGCTGGAGTGATCAAAAAAATGTCAAGATGAATTTATGGCACATTTAGAGGTCTCTCGTGGAACTTGTAAGCAAACAAAAGAGACATTTGCATTTGGTTTTGAGTGCTTTTCCTTCTGCACAAATCACTTTCAAAGATGATTTTTGTTGCAGAGTATTTGTTACTGCCACATGAGTTTAAATCTCTACAAACCACCTTTAATTATCCATCCATCCATTCGCTTATCCTTCTCAGGGTCGCAGGGGGCACTGGAGACTATCCCAGCTGTCTTGGGGCGAGAGGCGGGGCCAAGCCCTGGACAGGTTACCAGTCTATTGCAGGACTAACACATAGACAGACAACCATTCACACACACATTAACTCCCGCATTCACACCTATGGGCAATTTAGTGTTTCCAATTAAACTATTCCCACAAACTGCACGTCTTTGGACTGTGGGAGAATCTGGTGAAAACCCACAGAAACCACCTTTAATTATAGCATAATTTTGTAATCTTTGATTTTATTTACTTGTTAAGTGATGAATTCAACCGTGCTTCCAGGCTGCTGAAGCTCTTTGCAGTATGCTTACAATGTTGTTACTTTCTGAGTCAGCATGAATTTTAGTTGTATAGCTTTTTCTCATGCAGCACATCTTTAAGCTGAGATTTGAAAAAGTCATGACGTACAGTGTAGCCTCTGGGCTCACAGTGCCCCACACACAACACCACAGAACTCAAACCCTCTTAGGCTCGTCATTGTGTATATTAGACAAACATGTAGGACTACTTGTAATATTTGTACAATATCACTAAAATTAAAAACATCTTGTTTCAGAGTGATGCCAAAAATGTAGTTCACATAATACTGCAAGATCTTACTACAGATGGCTGCACTGTACTTCAGACAACTACACTGTAAAGAGTAGTTGTCCAGTGCATGTCCCGGTCTTTTAAAGCCTGGGGGAGTGTATGTGCTTAACTTTATTCACCTGTTCTTCCTTCTCCCCATGTATCGGGACAGGAGCATGTACTGTCTTTCTGGGCCTCTTGTAATCCATGATAACCTTATTGGTCTTCCTGGTTGTCTGAGCACCACTGGGTCAGGTCTGCACCTCCTCTCTGTAGAGATTCTCATCATTGTCTGATATCAGATCCACTATGATGGCTCTTTAACCTACTCTGAAACAGCAATCACACAGCACACCTGCTAACCCCTCAGACTGCGGTCCGTCTTTCAGTTTCTCCTGCAAACTCACCGATTGCTCGTTTTATCGATGACAACATTACTGCATCCTATTAAACAAAACAACAGCAATTGACCACCCACACATGCACATTTATGGATAATTTATGACTGAGTTATTGTATGATATTATTGTTTCTGTTAATGTTGTTTTAATAAGCTTTTAATGACATTTGGTGAATCAGGCTGAGATGATAATGACACTCTCAGCCACCAGTGACGATCTCTAGCTAAACGCATAGACTGCACATTTAATAGTGACATCACATATTGGTCTGTGAAGTCAGGCTTCAAAGCCTTTTTGCTGTCGCCCTGTTTGTGTTTTAAAACCAGATGTAATAAGCCAGAGATGGATCTGAGTGAGAAACTCATGTCATTTGGGAGCAACTTGTCTTTCTCAAGTTTAAACAATAGTTTAAAGCCGCTGAGACTTTAAACTTACCAGGAAGGCACCTCTTTCATGTTCAGTGATGAAAGCCTTCACACTTGGAAAATTCAGTGTCACTTCTTTTTTCTACAGTGAATTAATATTTTGTATTGTCTAAACCAAGCAGATCACCCCATTCATTAAAGTATGTGGTTTGTAACTCATCCTTTTATCATCTCCCCCAATCTTCACCTTAATCGGGTTTTCAAGCTGAGATCATCAGCTGTCTGCTCGCAGTACTTTGCCACTGCCTGAACTCCAGCAAGTCCTGTCACTTTCTTCCAGCTTCACTCTGTAATGTATTTGTGTAAAAATCCAACCTATAATTCCATGTTTCCTATATGTTCCATATTATCTATGGCTCTTTTCCACAGCATGTTTTTGTCCTGTGTCCCTCCCCTCAATGCCAATCAGTTGAAGCAGATAGTTTACCCTCCCTAAGCCAGGTTCTGTTGGAGGTTTCTTCCTGTTAAAAGGGAGTTTTTTCTTACCACTTGCCAAGTGCTCACTCATTGGCGCTCATCTGATTGTTGGGGGTTTTACTCTATTATTGCAGGGCCTGTGAGGGACCAAGCAGCAAAGGCATAGAAGACACATGAAAAACAATATCTTCCAAAATGGGTTTTCTTTATTTTAACCCTGAAAAAAGTTCAAAAACACAGGATTCCAAAAATATAATTAACAGGCCCATAAAAGAGGTCAACTAAATATAACTCTAATCAAAAAGTAACTTCCAGAAACTTCAACAAACAAAGTGGACACAACTCAAACTGACCTAATCACAAAGACACTTTTATAGTGGTTTGGCCAAACCATTTACACACAATAGGGCGGAAACAAAAACAAACACCAATACTAACTAGCACAGAACAACATAAGTAAACCTACAACACCCCTGTTTCTGATAGCACGTGGTTGGTTCTGCTGAGCAGGCATTTTGTTTTCAGTCCTCAGCCGCCTGTTGCCCAGACAGGAAACAGCCACCGCCCCAAACTAGGTAACTATGTGTGGCTGATGCCATCACAGTCCCTTTGCCTTACAATATAAAGCACCTTGAGGCAATTGTTGCTGTGAATTGGTGCTTTATAAATAAAATTGAACTGATTTAATTGTTTAAACATAGACTTGAATCTCATAGCTGGACATCAAACTAAGGTTAAGACCTGACCAAAGTATAAAAGAATAATCTTCTCAGGAGTCTGAAGGTCTGTACAAAATGTCATCTTAATCCTTTCAATATTGGCTGAGGCACTTCATGAACTGACTGAGATAGACAGCGACACTGTAGAAACTCTGGTACAAAGCTAAAAGACTATCCTCTTATGTATAAATATCCAACAGTCTCTAAAGTGTTTTTCTACTAAAAGAGCCCTGTTAGACTTACATGATTATGGAGAAAACATTGGCAACATTGAAATATTGTAGATTCGTAAGGATATTTATTCACAAAGCGCTCTTTTTGCTTGTTTTGTTCAACTTCATTCATGGTTCTTGAGCTGGTTCTGCTGTTAACCATATTAATATTTATGCAGTAAACACTTGTTGTCACAGTGTGTTTGTCCCGGACTTCACAACACAGCTGACCACACATTATCTGCAGCACTGTGCGGGTTTTCTCCGATTTTAAAACCTCATCCACATCCCATCTTTCCATCCTCTCCTCCTTGTTGCTTCCTGAAACCTTTAAATTGTCCTCAGGATAACTGGGGACTCTATTGGCCTGAACACCTTTTGGGGAGAAAAGACAGTGTCTTTCAAATGAAGGTGTAAATTTGGTTTCCATCACATCACCTCAGGTAAAACATTTATTTTCTGTTGAATAAACCAAGCTTACCATACAGATCTGTTTGATTCCTGCTGTTTATACAAGTAATGGAAAACAGAGTCAAGCACGTGGACTTACATTCTTCATACCCACATTTGGTGTGAAAAGGCTAACCAGTAGAAATTAGTTGTTTTAAACAAAACACTGATTCAGCTGAGCTGAAAAAATGAGGAAGGTTGATCCACAGTTTAGGAGCCACAACCTTACAAGTGTGGTTGTGAAGAACAGACTTCATCAGATGATTTGAGACGCCGGCTGCTGGGATACGGTCTCAGCAGGTCTGTTACATGGGAGCTCGGCTATGTAGTGGTTTATATGTAATAAGAATCTTGAAATGAATTTGTAAACAATTTTTAATACACTCCAAGGCTAAGGCTGGAATTCCCCTAGAAATAAACAGTTTTCTTGTATTTCACCTAAAATTATATTGTAATTATATTTGCCTACACATATTTAGCATTAGATACTCTAGAATAAGGGGATAATTTTTTTAAAAGATGAGAGAAATAATTATTAAACGTTAAAATAATTTTAAGTAGTTCATTAAAAACTAATTGGTGCATAAGTAATTTTAAGTAGTACATCATTCTTTAGATATGCCCTGCAATGTTTGTCATTTTTTCTTCTAAGGAGGAGAGGGAGAAGAGTCCCTATCATATCTTTTGTATGTAATATAAGAGGATAGTTGAATAGTGGAACATTCATGATACACACCAATAATAAAGACACAGTATTTGTCCCCTGACATTAGAAGTACAGCATATTTAGAGGGTAAGATGGAAATTTTTTTTCATTTTTTCCACTAAAATGCCCAGAAATTATGCATTACCTATATCTGTGTACTTCCTATAATATCATTATTTTATTTCCTGTAAAATACCTAAATGTTACTACTTAAAATTACATACAATATTAATATTTTTTCTTTTCTTTAAATATTCCTCATTCTAGCGCATCCACTGTATCCATGCTAAATATGTGTGGGTGAATACAATTACATTGTAAATTCAGGTAAAATATGTGGAAATTTAATTCTAGGGGAATTACACAGTCAGTCATTGGCCACATTATCAAGTGTTACAAAGATTTTTAAGTTTCACTAGCATTCTTGCTACTGACAGACAGGACAATGATCCCAGAGATCTCTCATCTCACAGCGGCAGCTCCGTTTGTCTGTCAGTGCAGGAATGTGCAGGCATACCTTGATGTGAAAGTACACAAAAAAAGCCAGGGCCCCTGAGACCTGAGATCATCATCGTCTATCAGTCACACTGTGAGAATAATGGACTAGCTCACCTTGCTTAACAAGGATGTCACTGTTAAAGCAGTGATGTTGCAGCAGCAGCAGCACAGATTCTCATTGTCTTATGATGGTTAGCTTAGCTCAGCTCAAAGACTGGAAGCATAAGGAAATATTTAGCAAACACTTTAAATACCTGAACAGCTGCATTATAAACAAATGTATTAAATCTGACAGTGTTGATTCTTTGAAATGAATAAACATTGTGTCACTGTATTGTGACACTGAATGTGTCATTAACCATGTAAAGTGTCCTCAGTGCCATATTGTATGTGTTTGTATTGAAGTTGAAGTATTTCCATGCCGTGCATACAGTCAGTTGTGTCGTGTGTTGGCAGCCACAGCTCTGGGATAAAAACAGCTGCTAAATTTTTGTTCTTTGGGTTCACACACATTTGCCACATGGCAGCGCTTCAAACAGAGAATATCCAGGGCATGTACTGTCCTCACTGATACTGTCTGCCGTCGTCATCCTGATAGCATATAGATTAAGTTCAGATGTGGGAGTGCCATCCCTACAATGTGCTGTGCTGCCCCTCAATTCAATTCAATTCAATTTTATTTATATAGGCCTCAGGCCCCTCTTCTGTGGAACCAGTTCCCAGTTTGGATTCGGGAGAAAGACACTATCTCTACTTTTAAGATTAGGCTTAAGACTTTCCTTTTTGATAAAGCATATGGCTGGATTGGGTGACCCAAACCACCCTTAGTTATGCTACATTAGGCCTATGCTGTTTGTGTTTCTTTTTCACTCACCTTTTTTTCCAATCTGTGTTTATATACCACTCTGCATTTAATCTTTAATTTTTTATTAATCTTTTATCCTACTTCTTCCCCCTAGCTCCCTGAGCCTGGTTCTGCTGGAGGTTTCTTCCTGTCAGAAGGGAGTTTTTCCTTCCCACTGTTGCCAAATGCTTGCTCATAGAGGCTGTGTGATCGTTGGGGTTTTCACTCTATTATTGTAGGGTCTTTACGTTATTATATAAAGCTGCTTGAGGCGAATGTTATGATTTGGTTCTATAAAAATAAAATTGAACTGAACAACAGCACTATCACTCTGAGCAGCGTGGTTAATGATAATATGCCTGTATCAGCAGACACTGCAGTATATTAGTATTTCTATATATAAATCCTCTTATGTAGCACGTACATCTTTAGATGGTCATTAAGCAGGCCATTACTCTATATGCACTGCTGCATAATGTTCAATTATCCCAACTCATTATGCAATACTTTGAGTCCATTATATAACTGTCACACATGTGGACAACAGACAAATGCACTATATAAATGTCAGTAATTTCAGACAGAGTGCCCATATTCACCTTTAGTTTCAGCACTTAATCCATATTAACTAATTAAAATGGAGATTCATCTGATCTGCTGTGGCTTAATTGATATGGACACTCAGGCTGATCAGACAATACCTCCTGCTTTTTGCGGTCATCAGTATTAAGAATCATTAGGCAGATTTAAACACATCACTTATCTAAATGAGTATGATGGATCCTACTGCAGGAAACCCCATTTATCATTTGGCTTGTTGAAGGATTTAAAAAAAATGTTTTATTGTGAATAATTAAAGGGTTCAATATTATTTCACATATCTAATTAATGCATAACTGAGTGAAATAATCATTTACAGGTGCAGTCCACTGCTATCATTCAGTGAATACACACAGATCTCCCTGTTTTTTATTACACCGCACAGAGATGATTCCCCACCTCTGTGATTTGTGTGATATGGCCTGAGTGGCCCCATGAGGTGCAGTGTAATCCCCTCTTGCCTGCTGCAGGTCTCTTGCAGAGGATGAAATTAGTGTTCATGAAAAGCCTGTGTTGATTCCAGCCACAGGGGATGAGGAATAAGCTGTAATGAGGCAAGAGCGGAACAAAGGGAAATGGATTTTAATTTTCTGAAAATAGGAAGAGGGCGAGGGAGAACAGCAGCACTCAGTAAAGACCCAAAGTACCAAGCCATGAACTGAGGAGAGTAATGAGAAGGTGGAGGAGAGGGGAAAGATAATGTGTGCTGCTCTCTCCGGTGGGGGGTAATGAGAGAAGAAGCATAGGTGACACCAGGGCAGACACTGCTGTGTTAATTTGGGGGGGGGGAAACAGAGCAGAATGGCAGCTGTGTGGAAAGATGAACATACTTCAAAATCCAGGAAAAGGCAGTAAATTAAAAGCCTGCAGACATTTAAATGGGTTGTATGACACTGTTTGATCATCCAAGAGGGAAAAATGTTTACCGCTGTTCTGAACTGGAATAGCACAAGGTAACATGTTTTAAGAAATCCATATGGTGGAAGGCAGTCATAAAGCCATACTTGGCTGCATATACAAAAGCTGACTGCAGTAATTGTCGCACCAAATCTACCTCTTTGTTAAACTGTCAAATTAAGAAAGATTCAGACATTTTTGGAGCCAGCCTCCACAACTCCCCCCTCAGAAGCGGAGCTTTGGGTATACATACCAGTGCCTTAAGAGCATAAACATATTTAAACTCTGATGCTGTACATGAACAGTACAAAGCACTCCTTTGAGCTAAATCCAAACACATGCCAACCCTCTTACATCTCACTCATAGATATAATCATTGTATTTACATACACATACCTCAGAGCCCATCATGTCTCCCTTCTACTTACATGTGAGAAACTACATTTTCTGACTTTTCATTTGTTTGATTTGATACAGACTTTGCAAAGAATGACAGGTATGCCTCTATATTTAACATGCAAATAACCTATGTAATTTTATTTATAGTACAGGGATATGCCCAATCTACAGTATTGTTCTGCCCTTTTTGTGCTGTTGGCTGTGAAATCAAAATGACCCAATGCTGTCGATTAGTAAGCTATTACAGATTGATAATTGCGTACAATGTGTGATTTTAGCCTGTTGCTAGACGGGTGCTAGTCAAAGTGATGTTATAATATAAAATAGTACACAAAGCAACAAAATTTGGAAAGCAGGTTGCAAGCTCACAGGTGTTGCAAATCAAGCGCCAATCAGCTGTTAGCATCTGTGCTACCAGAAGCTAAAAACAAGCATCAAAAGCAGAATAAGCTTTTTGGTATTGACAGTGAAGTTTTTCATGTGCGCAGTACACATACTCAACTCTGCTGCTTGACCCACAACTACATTTTTCTTATAAACGTGGCACCATTTAAGGAGAAACGAACAGGCTTTCCAGTATAAGACTTATTGCCAAGAAGCATTGTTACAACAAAGAATTACTCAGCAAATTTCCTTACTTTATGTGCTAAGTTTACGTTGTAATGGCCTAATTGAACTTTTGCGTGTATAAATGGAATGTTATTGCTGTTACTGGAAAAAAAAACAACCTTGGTATGCTTTCATAGGGTGTACTCCATGAAGCCTAAAAACAGGTCAACACAGGTTGCCAGGTTACGTGATGGTGTCATAATGTATTGTGCACAATTCAACCTTTGTTGATATAAATTAGATGGTACTGTGATGAAAGCTTTTATGAGCCGTTATAACTGCATAATTGATAAAAATGGTTCATTGTAGCCCATTGCTAGGTGGTTGCTCAGCAACATAGTGACATTATGAGCAACATATATGATGTATAATTCAGTTTTTGTGGACATGAGACATTATTATCAGGGAACAAACCGTGTGCTTTCCAAATTGCTCCAAGTGCATAAATGCTGCTGCTGTTGTAGCCTATCGCTCAGTGGTTGCTAGGCAACATGATAATGCCAGAATATCTGGTATAGATAAGAATCTTCAGGGACCTAAGATGCACCTGTGTACCAAGCTTGGTTGCTCAACTTCTCATCATCTAGGAGTAATTCACAGACAGTCTGAGATTTCATGTGTTATAGTAAGATGCTGCTCTGTTACTGTTTAGTAAATTAGCTTCTATTCCATACTTCTGATAATTACAAAAAACATGTTAAAGTCAAACATTACATATATTTTGGTAGGCTTCACATTTCACACTTCACATTTCACACTTCACATTTCACACTTCACATTTCTCTTTCTTAACTTCATTTTAAATGAAATCAAAAATATATTGTTCATTACAGCCTGGCTCATAAGCCGCAACATAAAATGCAGACTGACAGCAGAATTTTAAAAACATACATTCTACTCAACCAATCTATATAAGTGAAAAAAGTAGAATGTGTGTTTAAATGGGTTTAAATATGTAATCACACATTTTCTCCTCATTTAGCAGTTACACAATGTACTCATTCACTCGTGTTAACTTTACTAAAATTACTATTGTTATTTGCAGATTGTTGATTTTGCCTTTTTTTCCCCCAATAGATCACCATTTAGAACAAAAAGAACAAAAAATATTCTTTAGAACAAAAAGAATATTATTTTCTGAATTTTACTACAATAAAACTTTAGCAAAGATGCCATTAGTTTTTAAAAAAAGATGTCACAAATTACAATTATATAGCTATACCTGATGGCTGATATTAAAAACATGAGAGAAGGGACAAAGACTGAGGTTAGTGAGTAAAAAGGCACATTTGCAAGTGACAATGGTAAATGAAGAAGAAAAAGATTTTTTTTTCCCAAGTAGATATCAGAAATTAAAGGGCACGCTCAGGACAGAGGAATGAACAGAGTAATTTTACAGACAGTAGATGGGATGGTAAATATTGAGAGAAGTGTAATTTCTGTTGCATGAGTGTGAGGCTGAGTGCGTGAGAGAGTAAAAAAGTGAAAAATGGATTGAGAGGCTGATGTAAATGGCTCATAGGACAGGTTCATTTTCACAAGAGTGCTTCAAACAGCATCAGAGAAAGAGAAACAGAGTGAGAACCAATGAGGCAAAAATCATGAGGATAGCATAAAAACCACATCTGTTTCTATGCGCCTTTTTTTAAAACCGCCAAATGTAATGTTTCAGAAGACAACATATTTAAAACATTAATTCTGCTTTTTGAACATCACAGTTCTGCTGCTGACATTTTGTACCTCCCAAGCTAGACAAAGCTTCTGAGGGAAAGACGAGGAATGTCACACCAGGCATCCCAGTGAATGCTCTGGTGATTGCCGGTGATTTGTGAATAAGCAGTGAGCTTGATTAGCCCTGATTACCAGAGTAAACCTAAAAATGGAAGACGTGACTCCATCATCATAAAGCGCTGGAAGAAAGCCTCTTGCATTTTACAAGCGCTCTGCTAAAGATCACACAGGAAGACAAATCAGACCACCAGCCATGATCGGGGACCCTGGAGGAGATATAATTGTCTTTGACAGCTTAATCTTTCAGGTGTTAGATTCCTGCATCTGTAAGGATCAGTTTATATACACAGAGCGCTAGAATAATATGCAGGCTGTTCTTGTCATTTTGCCTATGCGCACCAGCATGGTGTGTTTTGAAATCCAACAATTAAAAGTGGTTTGAGAATTGACTAACAAGCAGTATCATGTCAGGTGAGGCCTGTTACTTCATTATTTCATGACAAAAGATGAAAAATCTGGAGTTATAACAAGTAATGAACAAATCATGATTAAAGTCTTTCACTGGAACTCGTGATATGAGGTTCAGATAAATGATGGTAAAAATGGAGGCAGAAATAAAACAAATAAATCTGTTAGAGAGAAAGCAGAAAGTTTATGAGTGGCCAAGTCGACAATTGGATACCAAATGAATGAACTGGCCAGCTTAGCACCACCAAAAGGTAACGAAGGGAAATTCTCAATAACATCTAGAAAAATGAAAGAACAAGGAGGTAGGTGTCTTGATGTATGCTCAATCATCCAGGTAAGGATATCCCCAAAAAGTTCATTCTGTTGATTTGGAAAATCAAGCTCTGCCAAGTACTCCATTAGGATAATAAGGCACTAAGAAGTTCTTTAAGATATGATGGGTCCTGTCATGGTCGGGGCAGACCGTGTGTGGGTGTGTGAGGACCCAGGTGCAGACACAGGCGAGGAGACCAAAACTACCTTGAACAAAAAGCGAGCCTTTTATTACGGCTGATAATCAGGTTAACAAAACAAGGCAGTAAGCACAGAGGCAAAACTTAACTATGACAACTAGAAAGACAATGACAAGGAGACTGTGATGACTATGAACAGTACTTGGTGCAGGAACATGACGAAACTATGAACTCATACATGAACAAGCAACATGAACATGACCTGCACCGAGTCCTGAAACCTGACATGACATGCGGGGTGGAACACAGATGACACGACAATGAACAAAGCGAGACAGAGGACTTAACGAGGTCGAGGTGATCAGGGGGAGTGGAGACACCTGAGGAACAGCTGACACAAATGAATCATGACGCCACAGGATAAGAGTAAAACTAAACACATTGACCATAGAAACACAAGCCCTCTTCAAAATAAAACAGGAAACATAATGAGACAGACATGACAACATGAGCTTGACAACACAAGACATGCAGACATGAAACACATGAAGGGCAAGGGAGACTAAAACACAGGGGGAGAAGACAAAAGGGGATCTAATAAACAGAGACCTAAAGGAGTGTATCTGGCTGTCATTTGGTGTATGTCACAGAACTGTTAGCATGAAGTTGGTTTGGTTTAAAAAGAAAAATTAAAAATCGTTTTATAATATTAATTTTTATCCATAGATATCTATGTAACTAATGCAAACTTGGCCTACTACCTTCCAGAAACCCCTGATAATACTGCAAAGTAGACCAATCTGTAAACCCCGAGTTGTCGTGACATTTGACTGTAAACCACAAATGTCAGCCTCAAGGTGGAAGAAGATGAAGAGGCTGGTGATCAACAAAGCCAAAGAGTTTCATTGTCTGGCCAAAGCCTGTAGGATATTTAATATCACACAACATTTTGTGTTGTGATAATAAAAGAATGCTACTTAGGAATGATTAAATAGTAGTTTTACAAATATTTGAACACACTACACACCACGCTGAGATATGAAAATTTTTAAGCAAATAGCTCTTTGGGAATGCAAAAATACAATTTTATGACTGTCAAACCTATCTTTGGTTATCTTAGATTCTGCTAAAGAAAAGTAATGAATAATGTGCTTTTGCGACAGGCTGCTAGTAAAACCGTGCCTAAAGATAAAATGTAAAAAAAAAATTTTTTAAATTACACGTTCTGGCTCCTTGGAGAAAAAAATCTAAAGAAATTAGGATTGTCTCAAGACATATATTTCTGACAGGAATGTCTTTATTCCAAACTAAGTTAACATTTTCGCAGTCTTCCTATACTTATATTACAGCAAGTATGTGTGATAATTCAAATAGGGTTTAAACCCTTTTATTACCAGAAAAACACAAAAAGGTGCACAGCATTTAGGAGCGCTGTGTCGCTGCATACGTCCATACACGCCGCCATCTTTCTGCTGTTAACTAGATGTGCTGCTTGAAGCCCTGCTTCTTTGTGGATGACTGAGCACTGACTCCGATCCTGGTTGATGGTGGCAGCTGGCTCACCAGTTTGACTTCAATGCTGCCACCCCCAGCTCCTGACACCACCTCCCACTTTTCCTCCAGAGCGCTTCAGACTGTTCATCCCACCTATAAAGTAGCGGATAGTTGGGAAAGTGTGTATAAATGAACCTCACGTGAGACAAGGCTCATTGTGCCAAATAAAAGCCATCACCTCTCCACACTCCCGCCCTGTCCTGGATGTGTAGTCTCCTCTGACAGCATGCTCTGAGCGCCACGCCTCACTGCCTATTGGTAATTATTCCTCTGTGTTCTGTGCTTTATCAGCAGCAGTTGGCCACCACAGGATGTGCAGAGAAAATGAGGAATCTGAAATTGTTTGCTCATTTGTGGCCGTGAACATCTGTGTACTCCCAAAGTAGTTATTTGCTTTGCCATTCGTGCCCACAACAGAGGCATGGAGCTGGGTGCAGGTCCAAAACAAACATATTGTACTGCACATTGTAAGAAGAAAAGCACACACACCCATATATATATATATATATATGACTGACGTTAAAACACACAAACTGCTGCCATAGAGACAGATTAGGCAAAGAGCGTGGTGTCCGATCTGCAGCCACTTGCAGTACATTTTAACTTTCAGTGGCTTCATCCAGGAAACCAGTCTGTTTTTTATTTTTGCGTTGTTAAATAGAGATAATGATGGCTTATTTGGGAGCACTGTTCAGGTAGTAGAAGAAAATTGCGGGACCAGAGGATGGGGAGGGAGGAGGGTCACAAACAAACTCACTGCTGCCTCCACCTTCACAAACAAAATGCCGCTGCCAAAAGCATCAGCCTCATCTAATCCTGCTGTGTTTGATGAAGCCAGGATCGGTGTTTAGGCTTTTGAAATTTTTGCAAATTAATGTGTTGACAGCGTGTAATTGTCAGCGATCGTTTGTTTGCTCTGGACTGAATTCAGAAAGCCTGTGTTTCAGCACAGAAGGGCTATGGAGGCTTTTCATGTGACAATAATAGCAAGCGTATTCAGGGTGCAGGAAGACGGTTACGTCTGCATCATGACGACTGAGGTCAGTAATTTGCATCTTTAAAGGAACGATTTTCACTTCAATGGGGGAACAAGCCACTCATGCCTTTTAACAGTGGAGATACAGCTAGGAGTCAATGAGCTTAGAGCAGTGGGAACATCGAACCTGGCTCTGTTCAGAGTTTAAAGATCTACCCACACTTCTCTAATAAAACACACTGTATCTCAGTTCTTTCCTTTTAGTGGAAGGCATTCACATCCACATCAGTGAAGGATGTGTATCTAATTATACTGTGGTGTGAAAAAGAGTTTGATCCCTTTGTGATTTCTTCAGACTTTTGGATATTTATCATACTTGCATGTTCTGAGATCAAACAATTTTCAATATTATGCAAAAATAAAAAATCGAATACCCTAAACCTAAGAGCTGAGTGTGCCACCCTTAGCAGCAAGATTGACAAACAAACATATCCAGTAAGTGGCAATAAGGCTTTCACATCTTTGTGAATGCCCCCCCCCCCCCCCCCCCCCCCCACCCCACAAACTGAAGC
>VURO01049606.1:42649-65481 GCA_015108175.1 Pelvicachromis taeniatus | reverse complement strand
CTGTATATGCTTAGTGGCCGGTCCAGGGGGAACAGCACCAAAGACCTCTTTGACTCAAATTTAAAAGAGAAGCTAGGCTGGAGGCGGGTTACAAAGGGGCTTGCATATAAATTACTTACTTTACCATCGTGTCCAACATGAGACACTACACTACACTCAATTTTATACTTCCAAATAATCTATTTAGGGTCTCATTCATTCCCTGTGTTCCTCTTTAGGATTAGGTGTTGGTCCACTGGCACTTACGACTGAAAGATTTGAGCAAATCTTAAGGACTTGATTTAATCCATCTAATCCCTGCCTAAGTATTCCGTTTCTCTTGAACACATCACAAAACACAAGCTCTAAAGTTTGACTTCGAAGTAGCACCACTACATTTTTTTAAGACCTGAGAGAACCTTTAATTATCATAGATAATTCTTAGTGTCCTTCACCGAGTTCATGTGTGCAGCGAATCCTGTATGAGTTTTAAAAGCTACTAATCTATCTTATTCATTGATATTGATCATTGTTACTTTTGTGCCCCGAGTCAGTAAAAAGCATACCTTTTATTCCTTTAATTAAAGGGAGAGCATTAGTTTCTCCTAACTGCAGTGAATCCTTTAATTACAAACTGACCAAACTGTTGTTACATTCACCTCCTCCCCCGGCTTGTCTCTCTGTGCTGTTTGTGTGCGAAGGCTGCTTCTTCAATCTTCTTTCCATTACTGAGCGGTCAATATTTGTTACTTTTCTGGTGGCTGAATCCATTTAACAAGTAAAAGTAGTGATACCGAAGAACAAGAGCTTGGGATAAACACACAAAGACATCAAGTGAGAACATTGACCCTCGGGTTTTGTGGCAGACTAATCCAGCTGCTTTCAGTGCAGGTCTGAGTCCTGACCCCGAAGACCACTGAGAGTCCCCAGGTGGAGAAAGTGAGGCATCTGTGGCTTAAAAGACTGTCTAATGCGAATTCTTAATGCCTAAACTAACCGGCAGCCAACAAGGATTTTAAAACAGGTAACATGTTCGGACCCTGAAGCTACTGTAACACGATAATGCTCGCCTTATTCAAAGCGTTTTGGACCAGAGAACACCACCTGACTGGTAATAAAGGCCCTTTTGGGTGTTTGACTGTGGGAAAGGACTGCTCTGCCGTTATTCCACAGATGATTGAGGGCATTTTGGTGATTTCTTTTTTTAATGCAGGACTTGAACGTGTGCACACTAACTTTCAGCATTCCTCATAAATAATTATTTCACTAGATGAAGAATTATGGCAGATAAAAACAAAAAGAAATCTGATTGAATTGAAGCCTGAGAAAAAAACCCCACTTGATGCACTTGATGTATGACATATGAGTTTATTGCCTTAAATGTCAGTTTTTATGCTTCTTCAACACAGCATTATGTGTATTATGTAAATAATCAGGACATTTAGAGTAAAACAGTGAAGAAAGCAGGAACTGTTTGAGGGCATGATGACCTTGTGACTGACAAAATCGTACCAAGGCATTTTTGTTGCTGACTGGGCTGCTGCTGTGCATGAAATAGAGCAGGTGATCTATTAGTCATATGGTCAGTGGTGTGATCCCTGGCTCATACACTCCACCTCTTGAAGTGTCCTTGGGAAAGACACAGAACTCCAAATTGCCCCTGGTGATTTCATTGGAGTGCGTGTGAATGTGTGTGCGATAAGAAAAGAAAAGAAAAAAAAAGGTCAACGACATAGAAAACAGTGCTGTGTGGATGGGAGATGTGACTTGTAGTCCAGAAGTACTTCTATTCTCTCAGAAAGAGCAGAAAAGCACTACATAAGTACCATAAATCAGAGATATTCTACTGAGGCATGCGATAACTCTACACGAGAACTCAGCACTGAAGATGGTGTGTCAGTACTGAGTGGTGCATGCTGTTTTCTGTTGTGGTGACCAGTAACATTGTTTATGCACAGCAGTCTTAAGGTCCCACCACAGGATTTCAATCAGGTTAAGGTCTGGACTTAGACTTGGCCATTGTAGTAGATTTGCTGTTGTGCTTGGTATCATTATCCTGTGGTGTGACTCAATGTAGACCAAGCTTTAGATGTCAGACAGACGAATACTTTGATATAAAGAGGAGCTGGTTGGTTCAGCGACTACAAGGTACCCAGGACCCATGGCTGCAAAACAATCCACATCATCACCCCTCCACCACTGTCCTTGACAGCTGGTGTGATGTATTTGCGTGTCTCCATCTTGGTTTTGTCTACCCAAAGAGCTTTGTTCCAGAAGTCTTGTGGTTTTTTCAGATGCACCTTTGCAAACCGAAGCCACGGTCTGAGGTTTTCTGCCTGTAACCCTTCCAAACAAATCATAGTTGATCAGACTTTTTCTAATGATACGGTTATGAACTTTAGCATTTAACATACCAGCTTAAGGCTGTAAAGTCTGAGCTGTAGCTTTTGGATTTTTTGCAATTTCTCTGAGCACTCCACGATCCAACCTTGGGCTGAATGTGCTGGAAAGATTGTCACAACCTCTGCTTTTACAGAAGTGGTCACATTTGCTGATGATCAATCAATGCATTTGATTAGCAGAACAAGTCTATTCCCATGTGGCTGTTTAACATGTTACCCTCTTAATTCCTATTGAAGCAGTCAGTGTTACTTTTCACAGGACTGCACCGTCTTATGTGAAAACCTTTTTACATGACTGCATCATAAGGAAGGATTTATGGCGGGAAAAAGAATAGCACCAATCCAGCTGCCTTTTTAAATATTGATTTGAATTAATATCTACACATCCTTTTTAAAAAAAAACGCCACTTTTGAAGGTGAAATCATTCTTTCCCTTAGCTTGCAGACAAAAGGCGGCAAGTAAGCGTCGGCAAAATAACTAATACAAAAGATAAGAAATTCCATTTACTGTCAATTGCCTCAATCTCATTCACTGCTTCCATTTGCAGCTTTCTGTTGCAGAGAGTCTGGGAGCTAAATTTGGTTATTTGAATGTGCGAACGTATATAGCAAGGATTTGGAACAAATGTATTACTCCCTGGATATAACTTCCTGTGAAGTGTGAAGAGATAACACCAGACAATATGAATGTACCTCTCATCCACCCTACACACACACAGACACACACAAATCATCCTTCAAATGCCTCCACACGGGATAATTGAGTTTTCTCTCCCTGCGCTCCCGACAGAAACATAAACACCCCGTCACCATAAAGGCTCTCCATAAAGCTTTTAACACTTGGTTTCCCAGCTTGTTAACTAAGTCTGTGAAAAAGGAAGAAGTACTCTGAGCAACAAAAAAAAAAAAAAAAGTGGTCAATTTTGTGGTTATAGTGAGCAAATATACACCAGTGCATTTGCATCAGAGGAGAAACAAGTGGAGGAGGAGATGACGATAACAGAGAGGACCGCGTTTGTTACAGCAGTCAGTTTGGTTTACGGGAAAATAATGAAGACTGTCGATTTCATAAGAGCTGTGTGACTCACTGTTTTCTATCCTACACACACACACACACACACAGTCTCATACAAATGTGTATTCAGGGAAATGCCAGAAAGACATCATAAGGACGCCACTTCCTGACCTCCATTCAGCTTAAAGTATTAATACAATTACAGCGTCCAAGACGGAGACGGGATTTGGAATTGTGATGTAAAACTGATCCAAATCAACCTTGACTGTGAAATGGACGGATTAGTGTTGAGGAACATATTCTTGGCATCTTGAGGAGAGGGTATGTTGTGCTTATACTTGCATGTTTTTGACATAAAGAGGAAACACAGTGCTGTCAGTAGAGCTACTTAATGCAGAGGCTGTCTGCTGTCAGTCAGGGCGGGTAATGATGGAGATGAGTCACTGCCACTCTACTCTTGACTCTGACAAGGCTCCGCTGCATTCAAAAGTCAAATCAGACTTCTCCTGAGGAGCATCTCTAACTGGCTGAGAGGATAACAGGAGTGTGTAAGCCCGTGGTTCATGTAGTCATTTAGATTATTTACATTGAATAACAGCGTGACACTTTTCAGGAATGCAACATTTTACATTTAACCTCCTAGGACCTGGGCGTCCACATATGAGGACATCACATTTTGGGTTGTTTAAACCAAAATACAACATTTTGCTCTACAAGGGCCTGAAATCCTCTTACGAGGACATTATACTGCCACTGTTTGATCAAAATTTAAAAAGAATGTCCTCATATGTGACTCATTTTTCTCAGAAACAAAAATCGGGTAAAAAAAAAAAAAAAAAAATCTGGTAATTCTTTGTTTTTACATTCATCAGGTCCCAATCAGCCCAAATATCAAAGAGAAATTAAAAATGCATGCCATGGACAAGTTCGGGTCTTAGGAGGTTAAAAACAATAAGTTCTTACTCTTATTATGCTGAAATGCAGGACTGCTTTATTCCAATGAACACTACTGAGGCAAACTCAGTTTGTTTAGCATAAACAAGAGAATCCAAGTTTTAGAGTAGATGTGAAAGTGAAATCCTAGTGTGGCGGCATCTTTTTAAACTGCATTTCTTGGAAATCATAAAAAATTAGGTGTCCATCCCGCTCGTCGACCTGGTGGGGTAACGACAAAACCCCACCAGGTGTTTTTTTTAAGGGGTAAAAACAAAGTTTCCTTGGACTCCTGCTGAATGTGGAGTTAATTAAATCATTCATATCTATTTTCTGCAATCTCTGGATGACTTACAAACCTTCACTAGTCTCTGTCAGCGACTGCCGTCAGTCTGGGTCTGACCATGATTGCTTAGAGCCATCCCACCGGGTGACCTGTTCAAAGTCATCACCCAAAGACTGAGGGTGTTGCATCCTCAGTCTCTTGTCTATGTCACCACTGCATTTTTTTATTTTATTTTTTAAGTGCAACACCCTCTCTGGCATAGTGAAACCTACATGAACCTAGATTGTTTTTGTAGCTATAATTGAGAGATTTTACTTAAAGGTGGCACATGCAGTCATAGGCAATCATAAAACGACTCTTTTATAAAGTGGAGAGCTGAAAGGGATACACTCACTGAACGTGTGTGTAACTGTCTGGTTGAAATGTGGCTGGGGAAAATGGGCAGAATGTTATTTGTTGTTTTGTTGAGAAACTGAGTCACTAAAGTCATCTGCCACAGGAAAACACAGACAGATAAATGAAAACATGTTCAAACCATCAGAATCAAGGCAGGCGTTGCAGATTTGCAACAGTTAAAAACTAACAACCTGATTACCCCACATACAGATTTTATGAGTCGTTTTTTACTCAGAAGTACCACGAAAGACAAAAACTGTTTCTTGGAGTACCACACCACATAGTGACATGCCAACATGGCCTACTCAATGAGGATTTGAGATTTTGGATTGTGAAGGTCTCACTAATTTTCCCCAACTATCAGATTTTTCCTGTAACTAAAACTTAATTTGAGCCTGAGAGGGTTAAAACATAGAACTTCTTGACCAGCTCTCATTTTCTTTCGTACCCTTGTGGTAGTCTGTTTTAGAGCTAAACTTAGAATGAAGTTTACATTTAGGCTTAGACTTAGGTTAAAGGTTTAGCACTCAGTGATAATAAACCAGTGATAGTTAAAGTTCAGGGTATGAGGATAGAATGGAGTGAATGTCCCTACATAGATGCTCAATGTGACAGAATGTCTCTCAGTGGAGGATAGCACAAGATGGTCAAATAATTCATTGAAACATTTGAACTCTTCGTTAACTGCACAGTTTAAGGTCACGTTCAAAGGAAACAAAGGAGTGATTTCAGAGTGCAAACACACAGATGTGCATTTCACAGTCGTTAAAACTAATTCAGAACTGAAGGAGGCCCGGTGGTCTCAGAAAACACACTTTTTAAAACTAAATAGAAATAATAATGCACTCTGTTCGGTGATTGGGGAACATTGAGTGCAGAGGAAAGTTTTCACTGATCACTGCTGATTGATGCTCCATGCAGAGCTGAGAGACGTAGGGGTCCCCGAGGGTCGCTGAGATGTATTATTATAATTACTGTTTTATTTCTCCGTATGTCACCCACATCCTTTGTTTTAATTAGCGAGAGCAGCGCACGCTTTCCAACAACATTTTGTATTAGATTCTGTATTTGTCTGTGGGCCTATTGATCTATTGAAGCTGGAAACACTCTGTCAGGAGCAAAATCAATTTCAAATTCAGCTTTCGAACAGCAAACACAACGGCAGCGATTAAAAAGTTATTTGCTTTGCAGTGTGTTATCATCAGTCTCTTCGTCTTCACGGGGTTGTGCCGAGGGATCATAATGTGGCAGGTCTAGCAGCTTGTCCATCCAAAAAGATTGAAATCGAACATCAACTATTATTTTCATGTAATTTGTAAAGAACAAAATGTGCCTATTGGGCTGATCAGTCTACTGCTCATGGTACTGATTTGGCCCGAGTTGCAGTATAAATCTTGCCAATCACACTGCTTCATGGCACATTTTTAGTTTTATTTCCTTTCCATCGATAAAACTTAGTCATAGAAAAAGAAAGTTTTCAGAGGACTCTATGCATTCGTTAAAAACTAAGTAGACTCTTACTGCTTTTATAACAATAAAGATGGTAAGTAGCAACCAGTAGCTGCTAATCACAGGCTTTTCATTTAACCTCCTAAGACCTGAACTCGTTCATGGCATGCATTTTTAATTTCTCTTTGCTATTTGGGATGATTGGGACCTGATGAATGTAAAAACAAAGAATTACAAGATTTTTTTTTTTTTTACCCGATTTTTATTTCTGAGAGAAATGAGATCCACATATGATCACATTCTTTTTAAATTTTGATTGAACAGTGGCAGCATAATGTCCTCGTAAGATGATTTCAGGCCCTTGTAGAGCAAAATGTTGTATTTTGGTTTAAACAACCCAAAATGTGACGTCCACATATGTGGACGCAGGTCCTAGGAGGTTAATGACTATCAGAAAGGGTGAAAATCTCTAAAAGCAGAAAATGTTGCTCGTTGCTGTGCTGGAGCTTCAGGTGCTGTGTAAAGACAATGCCACAATCTTTCCATTAGTGCTAAATTCACTCCAATGTCACAGAAAAAAAAACCCAAAGCTACATCTCAGACTCTACAGTACAATTAGAAAAAGACTGAACAAGTATGGCCTGTTTGAAGGAAAGCCTCTTTTCTCTAAAAAGAACTTGGCAGCATGGCTTAGTCTTGGAAAGCAAACCGTAAGACTTCTGTACTTTGGATTGATAAGACCAAAGTGATGATGATTTGGGCTTGTTATGCAGCCACAGGACTTGGACACTTAGCAATCACTGAGACAACTCTGTATATGCTACCTGTGTGACAGCTCAAGCTTGGTCCAAAATCTATAACAGAATGGCTGAAAAAGTAAAAGAATCAAGGTTTTGACGCATGCTCAATCATCCAGGTAAGTAGATGCCAAAAGGTTGATTCTGTTCATCTGGACGTAGCGTTGTCAGTGGGAGAAACGTTTCCATTAATCCACACCCACTAATCAAAGCCCACTGATCAATGTCCATGAGTACCACAGAGAGTTGGGGAATGGCTGCAATCACAGCATTGTATGATGGTGAAGGATGTATCCTTAGGCCCCCTCCTCGATTCAGAGATGGTCTTTCCTTTTTCATGTAGTGAAAGAATCAAGGCGTTTCAAAGGCCCGGTCAAAGTCCAGACCTCAACCTGACTGAAATGCAGCAGTGGAACCTTAAGAGAGTTGTGTATAAATGAATGCATGTAAACTTCAATGCCTATAAACTTCTTGGAAAGAAGAATGGAATAAAATTCTGAGGACAGCTACAAGTATCTGGGAATCCTACAAGAAAATGGGAACTACAAAGACGCGACTAGGAAAGCCGCAACCACCAAATACCTGCAGAGAGTAAGGTAAGTCCTGAGGAGTCGGTTGCATGGGACAAAGACGATCGGGCTATCAACACCTTTGCCCCGCTCGAGATCAGGTGCACTGCTGGGATAATAAGCTGGCCAAAGGAGGAGATGGAAGCTACTGACATCAAGACCAGGAAGCTCCTGACCATGCATGGAGGGTTTCACCCCAAATCCAGCACCATGAGGCTGTATGCTAAATGAAAGGAAGGAGGTCGAGGATTGGTGAGTGTCAGAACCACTGTTCAGGATGAGACAACAAATATCCACGAGAACATCAGGAAGATGGCCACAACAGACCGCATGCTCTGTGAACACCTCAGGCAGCAGAAACCTGAGGAAGAAGAGGAGCAAGAGGAGGAACCATCATGGAAGCGCAAGCCCCTGCATGTCATGTACTACCAGCAGATCGAGAAAGTGTCTGACATCCAGAAATCCTACCGGTGCGTGCTCACATGGCAGCAACTCACAAACCCAACCCTGCTTTATTCTCTATTTTAAACTAAATGTGAACGTCATGTTTGAGGTTAACATAGAATTATATTAAAACTTGAGATCCAGACTTAACTCTTCAGGAACATTTTTAGTAGCCTCCTTTTCTTATTCTCAAATGAATTTCTTGCAAACACTGGATCACCCCCAGCTGCTAAGAATGAAAGTTTAAGGAACTTGCACTAGCTTGCACTAGCTCAGACTTGAATGCTACGAGCATAATGATTGCATTCAACAATAATGCAAAATTCATGCAATTTCACTGAAGGACAGTTAATGGTTTTAACATCGCAATGTGAGAGAAAATTGCAGAGGAGAAAAAGACCGCTATAATACATGAACATAGGATTTGAATTTTTTTTTTTTTTTTTTAATCAGAAAGAAAAAAAATTCAATGAACCTTTGACAAATAAAAAGCTCTTTAGCAGCCTTTTTGGGTCACTTTAATGTCTGTTACCTTCAAATCACGTTGCCTGGCGTGCTCCATGTCCTGCATGGCGCAGCGGTGGGCCTCCTGCAGACGCTGCTGTCGCCTTTGATGCTCCGTCTGCAGCTCCTCCAGCTGCATCCTCAGGTGCTCCCTCTCCTGGCTGAACTGGTGCTGTAGCTGCTGCAGCGATGACTGCGACTGGGACAGCTGCATCTCCAGACTCTGCTTCAACAAGGATATCTGCACAATAATAAGAACAATAAATATTGCAGTGATTGTCAGTGAGAACGTTGAAGAAGCCGCTGCCTCTAGACCTCTGCATAAATAATTAGTTGGGTAGAAATCAGGCAGGTGGTGCAAGAAGTGCAAGTTCAGGCTGTCTCGAGGGAATGGCATTTTTTATGCGACAGAATAACAAAAAGGTAGGGGGTTGGGGTTGGCAATCAATTTGCCTTAAACAAACATATACACTCAAAGCCTCCAGCAAAAGAGCTTTTTGCTGTGAACATAGCACTAAAAGCAGGCAGCAGTGTGACTCACGAAATTAGCCTGTCTAGACAGTTTAGGATTCTGAATTCAAGTGTTGAGATAAGTACGACCTTGCAAACGCTGCTTTGGCAGCACTGTATGCGACTGCTGCCAGGTCAGAAAACACATTCTAATCAGAAACCCCGATGAAGAAGATCGACAGTAAACTTTAGAATAGGGGCATCAAACTCATTTAAGTTCACAGGCCCATAAGTGCACAATTTAATGTCAACTAGGCTGAGCCAATAAAATCACTTAAAATAACCCGTAAGAAACAGTTCTTAAAACCAAACCATCCATTCACAAAGCAGATGGCAAACAGAATGAGATTTCTCAGAAAGAGAAGTATTTCAACAGCATGCTTCATTATAATTTACAGATCACAGCTGATTTACAAAGACACAAATTGGAACTTCTGTTTAGTCTAGACAGACTGATTTTGTGAGTTTCTAAATTTTTTTTTTTTTTTTTAAACTTTCCACATACTTCCACTGCTGTCTAGTACTGCAGACCAAAGATTTTAGTGTGGAATGTGATCAGAAAATGATTAGAATGGCTTCATAAATTCAAAAATGCTGATTTTTATTTAGCCAATCTCACCCTTAAGGTCGTCTTCTTATGCACTCACAGACAGCTTCTAGTGGGTCTGTGGTTTATATATATATATATATATATATATATATATATATATATATATAAAAAAGTTGTGTTCTGATGATGCGCTTCTTGCACACACACAACTACAACTGAGAGCAAATATCAAGTTCTCTTCCTCTGCTTGACCAAATTTCATGTAGGGGTCAAGCAGTTTTCAGTGGAAGAATACAGAGTTTCCAAGTCCAAAGGCGGCACATGAGGAGTGAGACTGGAAGACTGCTTGTCATTTCATTCACAATTCATTGGGTTTTGCACCATGAAATTGTCCCCCTGGGTGAGTCTAAAGGAGAACATTCAGAGGAAACGATCTAAACTGAGCCGGCTCAGTGTTCACTGAACATGCAGGAGATTTCTGCCCACCATCTGGACAACTTGCCAGATCTGGCTACCTGAAACTTTGTTCACTTCCCAAAAATGTAAACCAAGTCAAGCAGGAGTCTTCCTGTTAAAAGGGTTTTTTTTCCTTCCCACTGATGCCAAAGCGCTTGCTCATAGGAGGTCATATGATTTCTTGGGATTTTCTCTGTTTTCTTAATATTATTGTAGGGTCTTGACCTTACAATATAAAGTGCTTTGAAGCAACTGTGATTTGAATGAAACTGAACTATATTGAACCCTGAATGTGTGATCAGCCAAATGTAAATCAGTTAAGACTTCTGACTTTCATGGACTTGTTCTCAGAACATTGTGATCACACCCCTACTCCTCTTTACACAAATTTTAGTGTAAAGATCTCACAGACAGACAACAGCATTGGTAACCCGACTGTGCAACTCTGCTTTATGGACTGTGAACGCTGAACAGATGATTCGGTTTTGAGCTTTTAATTAAAAATACAACAATACTGTCAAACATAACCAGAGACGGTGTTGATAAATCTATCATCTTGTGCAGCCACTTGCAGATCATCGTTTCTGAGATAGTAAACACAACAGGAAAGACTCTCCGTGATCTAAATAGAGTAGCTTTGCTGCAGGAGCTGCTTCACCAATTTGGAAATTACATTATCACTCAGTCACACATTTTTTTTTTTTTTGCATGGTGGCAAATCTTTATTAACAGACACGTATGATTATATATGCTGCACACCGAATAATAGGCAAAAACTTGCATAGCGTATTAAACAGTTTCTACATTACATGGATTTATACACATCAATATCCTTGTTTCAAACACTGGTGTCCACTAAGGTTAAAACTGGGGCCTGATTTACTGAACTGGCAGTAATGCAGCAATTTGCAATAAATGCAGCTGGGAGTGGAAAGCCTTTTGTTTTATCTGCTAAGAGTAAAAGGTTTTGTGTTTTGCTGCTGCAATTTTTGAATTGTTGACATTGATGTTGGTTACATCACCTGGCGATTATGTAACCAACACAAAATGCCACTTTTATAATGACAGCACACCACTTTAGGGACGTTTTTTCATGTCAAAGCATTTTAAGCTTTCCGTGCCTCGTTTCACTGTGTTTTGTGCCAGCTGTAAAAAAAAAAAAGGGTTGTTATAAATTGACAACAGTGAGAGTAAATAATAGACTGATGAGAGTGATTTTGCATGTCTTTCAATTATAAAGTCAGCAGTGCCGACCTCTCTAAGTAGTGACTTTTTGGGGTTTTTGGTTTGTTTTTTTTAATCATGTAAAGCTTGAACTATGAACTAGCTAACAATGGCAATTTTAAATATTTAGCTCATTTCATTATATGAAAACTAAATGTGCTTAACACATAATATTACGACATGAACCCCTGCCCAAAAAATCTAAACGCTGTGTAGGTTTACAATGCCTTAAGGGAGTGAAAAGTGCAAAACAGAACAAAAAACAACAGCAAAACATAATAAGTGTAGGCCTGTGTTAACAGAAGGGTTTGGAGTCTGATTTTGACACAATTGATCTCAAGTCAGCAGCAGAGCTTGTTCCAAAGAACAGGACCACAAGAACTGAAAGCACCTTCAGCACACTTAGGCTACATCCACACGTCCCCGGATATTTTTGAAAACGGAGATTTTCCATTTTTGTTTAAAAAATAAATAAATAAATAAACCCCGTCCACACGTAATTGCCGAAAACGAAGGAAAACACTGTCAGGAACATGCCAAAACAACAGGTGGCGATATAATCCTAACCGTGTAGAAATGTTGGCCAATCAGAAGTCTAGAAGCCTGGGCAGGAAATAGTAAACGGAGATGGCGCATAGAAGCAGAAAATTAAAAATGGAAGGGACAGTAAATGTGCGTGTGTGTATGTAAGCCTGTAAACACTGCAGATAGTAAAATTAACAGTAACATTTTTAAATCCGCCATTGTAGCAATTCATCGCACCGAAACAAAATAACGTGGCGCACAGTGTGATGTCAAAAAAGGCGGACAACTTTGACGTTGCATTTTCTCCGTTTTTAGCCGTTTTTCCCGTCCACATGTAAACTCGTAAACGGAATTTTCGAAAATATCCACCCTGGCCGGCGTTTTTAAAAATCTCAGTTTTCAGTAATCGAAAACGCCGTTTCCGTGTGGACGGAAGGTGCAAACGCATAGAAAAATCTCCGTTTTCAAAAATACCCGGGTACGTGTGGACGTAGCCTTAGACCTGATTGTGGGAACAGTTAAAAAGATCTGAAACTGATGGCCTTAAAGGTAAAAACTGAGTCAGTTTGACACAAGATTTTTCTAACCTTGGATATATTTTTTAATTGATAGAAAGCTATTCTGGTAACTATACTGATTCTGTTATCAAAACTGAGATCACAGTTTAAAATGATGCCAAGGTTTGTGACTTGTTCACTGTGTTTTAGAGAAATGGATGATAAATATGAAAACATTTTGAACCAACGCATATTTCTGTCCTGTCTCTGTTCAGTACTAAAACGTTTTGAGACAGTTAAAGTCATCAATGCAGCTTATTGGTTTGTGAACAGAGGTTAGATCATTAGAGAAACAGTACAACTGTGTCATCGCTATAAGAATATTAGGTTATATTATGATTCTTTATGACTGTACCAAGTGTGAGCATGTAAAAGTTAAACAGTAATGGACCAAAAACTGACCCTTGAGGAAACCCCAACTGAATTTTGTATTTGAATGGATTTAAAACTGCTAATTGAAACATAAAAACTTCGACCCTTTAGATGCGATGAGAAGCTGTAATATGTTTGACCTGTTAAACCTACTGAGTCATGAAGCCTTTCAATTAGATTTTGATATGGTATAATTATTAATTACCAATATATCTAAGTTGGTTTTATTTGGTCATGGTGTGATTACAGCTCATTTAAAAGAAACAGGGAAAATGCCAAACTGGAGAGAGCTGTTGATAATATTTACTCAATGATTTCTAAAAGAGATACAGATTTGAATAGTTTGGTGGGGACCCGGTCAAGTAAAGTGGTGCGAGACTTCAGCTGATGAAGAGCTTCTTCCAGATCTTTAGAATCGACAGTTTTTAATTTGTATCATTTTTGCTATAGCTGCCATTTTTGAGCAGTTTATTGCTCACAGTTGTCAAACAGACACATAATCTTTGTTGGGCTTAAAAAGCACACTGATAAAGCTTTTGCATGAGTTCAGTAAGAAACACCTGCATTCATTCATCTGCCCGCTTCTCCTCTGCTGATAATGTGTTCTTTACATCACATGTTCTTTACTGTATTCAAAGATTTAGACGTGCAGCCCTGTACTCGTCCATATAGTGGATGCCACTGGCCCTATTTAATTTGGTTTTTCACTGAGATTCAAAGGGGAGTTGCAGATAAACTAATTTCAAGCATTACCAACTCTGCGTTTGAGTGCAAAATTACCCGCATATATCATTCACTTTAGGCGTTAATTACAATGACACTTTTATTTTCAGTGCCTTTTGAAAACACACTTTGGAGCATGCTGTGCATCAAGGCCTTACTGGCACTGACATCTGCCATTTGATTTCTAAACAACCTCTCCTCCGTCAATGCGTCTCTGTCAAGAACCCGAGTGCTGCTCTGTTTTGGCATTGGGGTAAATAAATATGGTTTGGCTGATTGTGAGGTGCGGAGCGGACACATTAATCACCGATGACAACGCGGACAGGCTGAAGACCAGCGGTTAATGCACGAGACATGCACAAACAAACAGAAATAAAGCTGTTGATTCTGCGCGTACGATGGCCACAGGAGAGCTTAGTCATGCCACATTAATATTACTGTGCAGTCATTAGCTACAGCATCCGGCTCCGGTGTGCGTTAAACACCACCACATAATGAATGCGTGCATCTGTGTGCCAGTGTGAGGATGAAATCTGTGAGTCTGGCACAGACGAGCCATCACAGGAACAACATAGACCTAGAAGAGAGGCAGCTCTTATTGCTTCAATAATGTGTCGCCCATCATATTGATTTTCTTACCGCTGGTATAATTACAGCCACTTGACTCCAGGCTGCAGGCATTTTGTGTTCAAAAAGCTCTGTTGATTGTAAGTTGAAGATTAAACCTTTAACCAGTAATGTCACGTAACAGTGTACAGACTCGACGTGATTTCTTGTGTTAATAAAAGCTGGCGTTGGTTTCTTGTTAGGTGTTTAGCTGTTCTTGTTTTTATTTAAATTATATTCTTTCTCAGCAATGCCTCTGTTTGTGTCTTTACTGGGCACACCTTGTTAGTACTGTGGTGGACCCTCTGACATGGTCCTGAGTCTGCGACTCAGCGTTTTGTGTTGGTTATGTTTATTTCTAAATTTTAAATTGTATTCCTAGCCCTCAGGTTCTGTGCCCTTCTTGTGTTCTTTATTATTATTATGTACCGTTCAGACCCCTAGCCCTCATGTACTTTGTGTTCCCTCCATAATCAGGTCCCTATGTAAAGCCCGCTTCTCTGCATCTGTGTTTCCACTGTTGTTTTGTATTTCCTGTTTTACTTTGAAGGTCTTTGTCTCATGTCAGTGTTTTAGCTTTGCTTCCCTGGTCTCGTTAGCCCTGATGTCTCCCAGCTGTGTTACCCTCCTGCCTCTCATTCCCTCATCATGTCCTGTCTATTTAAGCCCTGTGTTTTCTGTCGTCAACGTCACAACCCCCGACGTTGTGTGTCTCCTCGTGTTTCCCTGTGGAATATTTTCATGCTCTGGTTTATTTTTGTATTTTTCTTAGCAGCTAATAAAGCTGCTTTTGAGTTCCTCTCCTGAGAGTCTACATTTTGGGTCCTTTTCTCCTGCCTGCACACAGCAAGTCATGACACCCTCTTTTGCCTTTGCCTTTAATTCTTGATAGCAGAGATTCAACAAGGTGCTGAAAACATTCCTCAGATTTTGGGAGATTTCTTGAGATCACATCTCAAAGTTGCTCCTTTTGGATTGGTGGAGGCCACTGGAGTAAACGCCTTGTCATGTTCAAGAAACCAATTTGAGATTATTTTAGTGGTTAAAAAGGGATGGACATGATCAGCAACAATACTCAGGTAGGAGGGCATTTAAACAATGCTCGTTTGGTACCGAGGAACACAAAGTGTGCCCAAAAATATATTCCTCACACCAGCCTGAACTTTTAGTACACAGCAGGATGCATGCCTTCATTTTGTTTATGCCAAATTCTGAACCTACCATCTGAATATTGCAGATGAAATCAAGACTTTTAAACCACTTTTTCCAATCTTTGTCTAAATTTGGTGAGCGTGTGAAAATTGTGGCTTTAGTTTCCTGTCCAGGTCATCGTGACCATGTCTATATGCATAAAAGCACTGAGTTGTTGCCATGTGCTTGGCTAATTAAATATTAGCACTAATGAGCAGTAGTTTGTTTTCCCTTCTTTTTCTTCATTATCAACTCCTCCCCTCTAATTATCTACAGCTTGGCGTACTTTCGGGTTGCAGTCACATAACCAAAATAATTCCCTCGTATCTTTATCTCTAATTACTTTTCCTTGACTTCCGTGTCAAAAAGCTTTGAGGTGAAGTACCTGTGTGAAGGTGACCTCTGGAAAGTGGCCCACGCCGCTCACACCACTTACATTAGGGTGCTTAATAATGTGCTGGGTGATGTTGTTGATGTGAGTCAGCCCTGTTGAAACTCCAGAAGTCTCAGCCTCATCTGTTCCTACTCTTTTGCTTCATGCAGGATATATGAACCTGGACATTGATGTGAATATTTTCACTACCAAGTGGGGAAAAAGTGAGAAACTTTGCAGTCACAATGAAAAAGAAAAAAAAAGGTTTAATAAGAAATGTGGCTCGTCCTGCTGTCCACTCATGTTGTCCACTGATCTACTTAAACATTTCCTTTATTAAAGTTTTTAGCATCTGTGACGTGAAACTAATTAAGGGTAATCCCAAAAGCTGGAAGTACAGCAACCCCGAAAATGAGAACAAAACCACAGCAAAATGAGTTAGACTACAACCTTGATCTCTCTGTGAGCTTTGAAATAGGGCCAATTATCTGTATTTATACAGTGAGCTTAGCAAACTGTTACGATTCAAAACATATCAGCATATTAAGTAATTATGGCACAGGCCTGTAATTTACGGGATCTGTGTCACTCGTCGGGTATGTTGATCATTTTGGTTTGTGAATGGTGTGCTGCTATGAACTCTGGGAAGGCCTTACTTTCTTAAGGTTGGGAAGTGTATCATCTGTTAAAGGAAGTAAGGAAGCAGGCACTGAGGCGCCTTTACTTTGCATATTGAGAATTTGACCAGCTCTTATTACGGCTGCCATGCAGATAATTTACTCAATCAAAAACGACTATTTGACCACAACCAGTCTCATCTCCGCTTTTGTCTGTTTTATCATCCATCTACTGTCCTGTGGTGTCCTGCCTTAGTCCTGGTTTGTTTCCTCGTGTTATTCTCACGAGTTTTGATTTGATCTTGTATTCAATGTCTGTCTGCAGCCTTCAAACCTATTCATGAGCTTACTAAGTCACTTTAGTCTTTTAAAATCTACCAATATTCACTTTCTGAAATTGCTAAAACACAACATAAACACCAAAATTCACATAACATTTCAATATCTGCCCTTTTAGAGTTTTGTACAGAGACACTAAACAGAGCAGAAGCATGGGCAGCACTGTTTGTGCTCCCATTGGGAAGAGCCTCACCTGTTCTAGCAGGTCCTCCACTTTCCTCTGCCAGCTCTCCCTGGCATTGCTCAGTTCCTGCTCCTTGCTTTGGGCCAGCTGAGCCAAGGCGGCGTTCTTGTCCTCCTCGTGCTCCTCTTTCAGCTCCTCACGTAGCTTCTTACACTCCTGCCTATAGCACAGCACAAAATGAATGACACATGCATTTATGTTTCACGTGCTTTATTACTCATCCAGTGAGATTCACAAAACCTGTGCGGAAAACTACACAAATCCAATCTGTGAACTGCAAAGTTCCAGAAAACCTGAGAGTAAAACGGTGTGACAGAGGAATCACGTATGAGTCGAAAGTAAATCTGAGTGAGCTCAATAAGGACCCTGCAGCAGCAGCGGCAGCAGCGTTACTGACAAGTAGCTTAGATGAGAGGATGCTCCATTTCAGCACTTTTACCACCGTTTGTAAGACGGAAATTTGATTTTGGAAAACAGTGGGAACCTCCTCAAACTTCTTTCTTGTGAGTGAATAACCATAAATCATTGGAACTTGTCTATATTGATTAAGTGTCAACTCTCAAACTGATTTATGTGCTGTGCTGACAAGAAATTGAGCACAGCTTAAGTTCAACTAGGCCATGCAGTCAAGCCCAGCAGTGACCACAGCTAAAATGATTTTAACATCCACTCATGTCAGCCGATACCCTTTTGTAGATTCAGATGGCAAATTTAATATAGGACCTACTGCTTTAGTGTGCAAGCCACTTTGCAACCCACGTCTGCCAGGCTGCTCTAAAAACCCCTGAAGAGCCTTCAGTCGATCCAGAGTGCAGCGAGACTACTGACAGGGACTAGACACTGACAGCACATTCCTCCCAAATTAGCTTCTCTTCATCGTCTCCCTGTTAAATCCAGAACTGAAGTTAAAATCCTTCTCCTTACATATAAAATCTTGAATAATCAGGCCCCCATCACATCTTAAAGACCACCATGTTATCCTACAAGAGCACTTAGCTGTCCGATGCTCCTGTACTCTAGAATCAGGCTCCTCGAACTGATCTTTACTTCTTCACTCATCTCTCTTCATTCCCTGTGTATTCATACACCACCACTGTATTTAATCATTAGTTATTATTTATCTCTATCAATCTCTCACAGTGTGTCTTTTGTCCTGTCTTCCTCCCCTCACCCCCACCCAGTCACAGCAGAAGCCTGCCCCTCCCTGAGCCTGGTTCTGCCGCATGTTTTTCCTTCCTCTGTTGCCAAGTGCTTGCTCATAAGGGGTTGTGTGTTTGTTGGGGTTTCCTTTTAATATTGTAGTGTCTTTACCTTACAATATAAAGCACATTGAGGGGACTGTTGTTGTGAATTGGTGCTACATAAATAACCCCAGCTCCTCCTTTCACGCTTTATCTGACTTAATCTGAAATCTGCTGTCAATGATGCTTGATCTTCTCTGTGCTCCTGCTGATGCCCCCCCCCCATATCACCAGTTTTTACTGTCTGCATAATGAAGGGTGGCAAGGTCCCAGAACAGAGCTGCCAAACAATGAATTACTCCAGTCATAAATATTAATCTGCTTTTGTCTACAGGGATCTTGACTGAACTGAAATTATGGATTGCCTGGAGGGTATCAAACAAATCTAACAGGTATGCTCTGGGGGGGTCTGAATTAGAATTCAGCTAATTCCCCCAAATGTTGTGTGTTAAGTTTAAGCCGATTTTGTGGACATGACAACAGAGTCTGAAAGAAGAGACTCAAACAAGCAGCTAGGAATTGGCTTGAAAGGTAAAGGTGCTTCGGAGAGCTCTATAACACCTTTATGGGAACAATAAATTGCCCTGAATCATTAGAGCTCAACACAGCTTCCACTGAGCGCACATCACTCTCCAACACTTCGGCTAACAGCTCTGCGAAAGGCAGTGTGTGTGTCTGCACGCTGCCAATGTGATAGCTGTGTGGGAGTTGAAATGGCAGCTGTTAAATGAAGTATCCAGGCAAACACATTTTTTTTCTCACTTTGAGAGCTGGAAAGTGTTAGACTGAAGGCAGCCTATAACACACACACACACACACAGCGATGCAGTCACACACCACAAAGTCACGTTCGTGATGCAGCACACTTGACACGTGTCATCATTCACGTCCTCGTTCAGCATAAAGCAGACGTTCTCCCTCTCTCTCACAGAAACATCCAGACTTGAGGCGTCAAAGATCTCTGCTCTGCTCTTCTCTGCTGTGCAGGAAGTGCCGAGGGCAAATGGAAAGAGGTAAAAACATGAAGGGATGAAGGAACTGTCAAAGATGGAAGGAATATCCGGATCTAATGTGGGATAATTGGCTGGATTCAGCGGTCTGTACAGGCAGATATGAGCCTGTGAGCTCATTTAAGGTGTGCATGAGATTATAGTACTGTGTGCTCAAAATATGTCATCTTTCTAAGAAGAATTCGGTTGTACAGTACCTTTAAAACACACAGTTATAATGTGCTTCACAATGTGGATACAACTGGGGTGCTATTGTACCTGTAGGGACCTTATGGCCTCTCTCTCTCACCCCCTGCCTGTCTACTCTCTGCACTGTCCATCAAATAAAACATGTTAAGGCTAAAAAATAACCAAAGATTTTTGTCTATAACTGATGCTTTTCTTTTCAGTGGCTTCGTTGCAGATTTGCTGCAGTGCATCGTCCTGTTGCATGACCCAGTTTGGGCCAAGCTTTAAGCAGGTGCATCACATTTGACTCTAGAATATTTTGGCACACAAACGAGTTCATGGTTGACTCTATGAACCAACGCAAATCATCACCACTCCACCACCGTGCTTGACAGTTGGTATGACGTGTTTGCGGTGATATCCTGCGTTTGGTTTTGTTCCACAGGTCTTGTGGTTTGTTCAGATGCAACATTTTAAACCTCTGAACACTTTAAAGCTATTCTGTCACGTTCTTTTTTTTTAAGGGGAAGAGGCTTTTTCCTGGCAACCCTTCCATACAACGCATGCTTATTAAGTCTTTGTGGCATTGTGTTAACGCACACCTGAATCCTCCATAACAGCAAAGTGCCAAATGTTCTGCTTTTATAGAAGTTCCCAATTAATCAAGTATATATGATTAGCAACACCTGGCTGCTTCTCATTAGAAGTAGTATAGGTGTACTGAGTTCTTCACAGTACTGCACAAAGACTGTATATTCACCTTTTAATGATTATTATTATTACACATACAGTGTAGTTCAGCTTCTATATTTAACTTCTAAGAACTATGTGATTTACACCAAAGAAAAACTTTTCTATTCACTCCGTTTTCTGCTAAATTAAGCAAGCAATTCCACAACGTTATCACTGCACATTTTTTCCTTTCTTATCCAGAGATCCATCTCACGTCACCTCGGTCGGTCAACATAGGGCCAAATCTATCTGTTGTTTTTCATTCCACACATCCCTGCAGCATAATTAAACACATACATCATAAAGTAACAGTCAAGGTCTTTGCACATTTGTAACTTGTAGACAAAAGACTCCGATGCTCCCCATTCCAAATCTTTGAACCTACATACATACTTAGATAAAGGAGATGTGCCCAGAATGAATTAAGCAGAGAATGTTTAAGGTTGAATGTTTAAGAAAATGCTGCCCTAGAAAAATGTGTTTTCCACAATCCTTTAAAACAAAGCACAGCTTCAGCCAACTGATGAGAAACGCTGCTGTTTCAATATTTATCATTTATAAGACTCAATACTGCTGTTTGTGACTCTGAAATAAGAACAATGAGGAGGACCTGAATTTAATGCGTATAATGCATATTGTGTAAAAGCCCACTGTGAGGGAAACCAGCCACCAGGCCTATACTGACTCACTGCATCACAGGATTCCCGGGCAGCTGCCAGTCACCCGAGACATTTTGGCTGCTGGTACTTTGACAGATTTCTGATTTCCACCAGGCTACGAGACCCATTACAAGGCTAACACACACATCGACTTATGTGGTGCTAAATCCCTGAGGTAGGCCAAAACGTGGAGGTCTTACTTCTCCTTTTGCCTTTTTTGCCATTCTCACATGTATTCTTGTGTATTTAGGCTGGACATTTCCAAAGCAGCAAACGTGCACGATAACACTGATTATCAGAACTGATGCGGTGTGAAGTGAAAAAACAAAGACAGGAATGGAAATATATGGAGAAACCACTTGTCTGCAAGTACGCGTGCAATCTTTTATCCTGACCTCCTCCTCTCACCCCAACCGGTCGCTCCCCTCCCTGAACCTGGTTCTGCCGGAGGTTTCTTCCTGTTAAAAGGGAGTTTTTCCTTCACACTGTCGCCAAAGTGCTTGCTCATAGGGGGTCATATGATTGTTGGGTTTTTCTCTGTATGAATTATTGTAGGGTCTACCTTACACTGTAAAGTGTCTTGAGGCAACTGCTGTTGTAATTTGGCTCTGTATAAATAAAATTGAATTGAATACAAGTAACAACAAGACTGCAAATTCAAACTCAGATCTAAAAACATTTACTGGATTTTCTGCTTTAGAAAAAATAAACCTGAAAAAGAAGTTCGTATGACTTTAACAATATCAACTTTAGCCTGGTTATGTTTCCGATGCCTGCAGACATTTTAATGATGAGTACTCGATGATTTATTATGCAATATTAAACAAGCAGGTTCACCACACAGAAAGAAAAAGAAGAGAAAGTCGTAGTTTTGGAGTCACATTAATAAAATGATCCCCTAAAGAACAGCCAGCTCACATTACAGGATGATCTGGGTAATTAAATATTAGCTGTCCTTCCGCTATTTACCTTCTCAAAGTCATAGCACAGGCAGAGGTTCAGAGTTTAGATGCAAATCCTCAAACGCAAACACAACTGCACACAAACCCCGCTGGAAGCATCTGCCACAAACTCTGCCGTAACATTCAGAAGACTCACACCTTGCTGGAACTGTGTGAGAGGACATGCCTGTTAACAGACGCAATAAAGGGCCAAAGAGGTATGTGCAGTCTCTCAATCATAAAGCTGCTGTGACCGTAGCAACTCAACAAAGCAGCATGTAAATATATAGTTTTATGTAACATGGATAAAAGCGGTTATAACATTTTCCAAGCAGCTGGTTTGTCATTGATTGTAGCATTAATTTCAATATTTCTGGGAAATCTGGTGTCAAACTGTTTTGTTTGTTTAACATTTTGCTAAACTGCCACAGCAGGGAGATGCTGGTGTCATGTTCACTCAGGTCATCATGCTAGGTTTAGGTTGGCCAGGTTGATGGAAGAGGTAAGGTTGTTTTTCCACTGTGGGGTTTTTACCTTACAATATAAGTTAATATAAATAAAATAATACCGTATATCTGCTACTAGTGGCCTGTCTCTTATTGATGCCCGTTTCTAATAAACGCCAGGTTTGAGAACATGTCATGACAAATAGACGCCAGTCTCCAATAGTAGCCGGTCTCCTTTAAGCGCCGGTCATTTTGCCCTTTTGTCTCTACTGATAATTTCGTTAAATCCTGAAATGTTCATCCGCTGTTGTTGCCTACATTTTGTCAAGGTCAAGGTCAAATTTATTTATATAGCACATCTAATATTTAGGGGGAGACTATTCCAAAGTCTGGGACCTGCCACAGAGAAGGCTCTATCACCACGAGATTTGAGACCGTGGAATGAACAGCATTAATTTTGAGGTAGACCTCGTGGCCATAAATACGGTACCATACCGTATTTTACTGCCAAATGAACTCCATTTATCCATCACCATTCCCTCTGAGAAGGGAATAAGAGCCGGTCTCTTTTAAACGCCGGGCCGTCAGAATTATTTTTTGAATAAACGCCGGGGCTACTATTCTAAGATATATG
>VURO01049606.1:1904-17073 GCA_015108175.1 Pelvicachromis taeniatus | reverse complement strand
AAAAAAAAAAAAAAAAAAAAAAACCAACCCCCCCCCCAAAAAAAAAAAAACAAACAAATCTGATGCCACACATAAAATAAGACTGAAATAAAGTCTTGTTTGTGTTTCTGTCCAAAATAATTACAAAGTTAAGGAAGACAAGTTTCATAAAAGAGCTACTGCTAGTATAAGAAGGAACTTTCTTATTCTAACTTTTCATTTGGTTTCAAGAGATTTTTTCACTTCAAAGCTGAAATGATTATGTTTTATTTCAAGCAGAGATCAGGATTTTACAAAGACCGATGGTTCCAGACGTGCCACAAGTTTATTGACGTAATCTACTTTAAAGAGTAAATCTCAAAAGAAGTGTGGCATATCTTCCACTGTAACAGTGTGTATTACAGCAATAAGCCAGGATAATCGTTTGTGCATCTCACAAACATACAGAAGGAGAAGTTAAAAATTAATCTGGCTGCACAGGTTACATTTTTTTTTAGATGTTTTTCAGCGAGACATAACCAAATGATTGTTCTGTTAAAAATACAAAGAAGCGGGCATTGGTTTGTATAAGCCGCCATCTTGCCCTGTTATCTTGAATACAGTGGCTAAGATGCAAATTGCCATTGTGCCTGATTATATTTTATGTAGTAGTGGCTAGAGACCGGCAACAGACGCAGTACGCCTTACAAGTTACTTTTAATTTAAAGATTACTAAGAGCTCTTTCAAACTATGATATGACCATTTAACATTTGTACATGAGCTTTTTCATCCTCCTCCTCCACCCTCTGTATCTCATTCTCTTCCTCCTCACCTCATCTCCTGAACTGAAAGTCAGGGCTTTAACACCCCAAAACAGCAGATTAGACAAGTGACCCACACAAACAACAACACTAACAGCAGCCAGCTAACAGCAGCACTTAACAAAAAGGTTCTGCACATCCTCAACAAGTCACCTCAGTATCGAAGAGAAGCAAGCTTCACTGACTCAACCTTTATCAAAGTCCCTTCACAAAGTTTTACAGCCTCCTCCAGAGGCTCCACGTGGACACCCAGCCTACATAAACAGCAGACTGACAGAGTTGTTTGTACCTTCAGCTGCCTTAATTAAGATTATGCAATCTGCAATCTACAGACATCTACACCAGTGGTGAGATTATACAAACTGTACCTTTAACCTGACGTTTTTTGGCTTCTTTAAACGGACCACGGCAGAAATCTTGACATCCACTGGTTTATCCCATTCAACCCACTATTTTTTTTTTAATTGTTGCACCGGGGCTGGTGTAAAATTTGCTCAAGTCTCACCTCACAGGCTACATTTTTGTAAAGCATGAAAACAGAGGCCAGAAGAGCTGCAGATGTCTAGTTTCCCCTCCAGCTACTTCAGTTTCAACCTCCTGGATTATGGATATTTTTTTTAAAATAACTCCACTACTACACCCGCTTTAAATGTAGCCGTTTCTTCTTTGTACTTCATAATGAGGCCCTGGTCTGGAAGAGCCTTCATCGTATCAGAGGTGGACACAGTTGATAATTTACAATAAAGGGCCGAGGTCAACCCTGTATGTCTGTCTGTCCTTGAAAACAATGAAAACATGCCTGCGTGTGTCTGTGTACTCACAGCCAGGAGGCGGTTCTTGTCCTTCTCGGCGTTGTTGAGAGCGGTCTCCAGGGTCACCCTGTTCTTCTTGGCGACTTCCTCCAGAGCTCGAGCTTGGCTCTCCTTCATCTGGCTCGTCTCCTCTTCGTATCGACCTCGCAGACTGTTCACGTCCTTCTCGTGGGACGTTTTCTCATCACGCAGGGTCTGAAAAGCAGAAAACGCACGTGCGCACTTAAATTATGCTCAAAGGTGAGCGCTGCGAGAGACGATAGACAGACAGAGCTTGGGCTGACATTCACACCATATGCCACATTATTCAGCCATATTGCCACCGCTTGCCTGGGGACAACCAAGGAATTAATCCTCCAGGCTGTCCATGTGCTACTCTTTCTCTCCACGTCACTCTCATGTGTTATTTGAACAGTTGTTAAAGTAGTTAAAACGGGCAGTATGGTGGTTGGCACTGTTGCCTCACAGCAAGAAGGTCCTGAGTTTAATTCCACCAGGCCAGGGGTCTTTCTGTGTGGAGTTCTCCCCGTGTTTGCGTGGGTTCTCTGGCTTCCTCCCACAGTCCAAAGACATGCAGTTAGTGGGGTTAAGTTAATTGGAAACAATAAATTGCCCATAGGTGTGAATGCGGGAGTGAATGTGAGTGCAATTGGTTGTCTATGTGTGTTAGCCCTGCGACAGAGTGGCGACCTGTCAAGTGTGTACCCTGCTTCTTGCCCTAAGACAGCTGGGATAGGCTCAAGCGCCCCCCGCGACCCTGAAAAGGATAAGCGGCTGTGAATGGATGGATGGAAGTTGATAAAGCCTGGGCACAGCCTATCTGGGATTACTGATAATGGGGTTATTGATTAGGGCACAATGAAGCCCATTATCAGTCTCAAAAATAAAGATACAATCGTTTGGATTCTAGATGCCCAGAGTCTTTATCACACTGGTGTTTGGGTATTTTTCTTTTTAGCATGCTAAAGCAGTCTAAGAAGCAGCAGTAAGGAGGCCAAACAGTTCAGGATACATCGACCTGATCGGGTGAAGAAATTGGTTTTTTTTCAGTTTTTTCTTTTTTCTTGAACAAGCCCAAACATCCACTTTAGCAAAACAGGAAACAGATGTTGTGATTATCTTATGTTTTGAATGGCTTCACCAACAGTTGGCTCCGACAAGAATCTTTAAAATTCATGTGACATAAAGATGTAGGGTGTGGTCAGATCAGATGTTTGACGTGACGTGAGTCACATGAACAGTTGACAACTCGCCACGTCAGGACTTCCTATAGAATCACTCTACATAAGTATCTGTTTAAGGTAAACACATAAACAGTATTACTATTAGTCGTAATGCATTATAGCTTACTGCAAAACCTCCTAGTGGTAAAATGTCCATGTACCAGTGTTCTACACTCATTCAAACAATCAGCTATCGCTAGAAGTGCTTCACAAATACCCGGATGATGTACAGTCAAACAGTTATTCTTCCCACTCTTGCCCTCTGAAAAGAGTGGGACCTGAGAAATTTTCAACCAAGTTACAGGAGCTAGCAAGACAGTCACAATTCTCAGTGTCATGTACGTATAGTAAGTGCACAACTCAGATTATTTCAGTTTACAAAACTGAACGTCTAACTCAACTAATAAGAAGTACTATACAATTTGCTCATCTGTACAGAGGAATCAAATAGTAATTTCAGTTTAAGGAAAGAGTGAAAAGGGTTCAAATCTAACTTCTAATGCGACCCGCTGATGAGTCAAAGGCATGACAGATGTTTAAGACGAGGAAAAACATTAAAAAGTTAAAATGCTAAGCTGATGAGTATAAATGCAAAAAGCTATGTAATGAGCATAATTTAAAGAATGATTCCAAGTTATTTAGCAGTGATTTATGTGTGGATGAAATGAGAGGAGAAGCCGTAGAATGACAGAGCGAGGAGGAAGAAAATGCAGCGAAGAACAGCTGTAGAAATGATGTTGTTTAGAGAGACACAGGGAGAAAGAAAGTCCTGCAGAGTTAGGTTGTTGCCAGGCTCTAGAAACTGTGTAGCTCAGAGATGAGCAGACAGGCAAGAACAAATGCCCTCTGTGCCCAGCAACAGTGCACTGGCTTTGTCATTGGCAAGCTATTATAATATGAACCAAGGCTAAAGTCAGAAAAACGGTGATTTTGAGGGGAAACAGACAAAAAAAAAATTAATATGCAGGCGATAAAGTTTGGTTTTAATCAGGAGAGCAGCTGTTTCCTCTTTGCATGGCTTTAGCTAAATTTTAATTGGCTAAACTTTGCCAAAAAAAAGTCACAAGGGAACTGTAATACACATGAGCTGAGCTGACTCACGCAGCGAGCGATCTGAGGGAACATATCCTATTAAAGACTATACCAAGATTATCTGACTACTAATGAGATTAGAGTTAAAATCAGCAGCTCTGTTTCCAGCTTTAATTTTCTGTTCGTTGTGCGCCTGAGATTATAAGACTGTAGCTAAAGGTGTAGATAAAGTTTACATGTGGGCTCTGATTGTGGAGCTGGGTAGGTTCCCGCTTTCTTCGCACGCTTACAAGAGATGCATTACCAGTGGCAACACACCAATCATCTGGTGGCAATAGCACATCAGGGTGCACTACAGGCAGACATAAAAGGGATGGCAGGAAGAAAACTTGAAAGTAACCGATGAGTAAAAAATAATTCTTTAAAAAAAAAAAAAAGGGTTAATTTATTTTTTTATTTATTCTGTCTCAGGAGTCCACACAGTGAACTTCAGGTAGGCTCGGACAGCATTTTTTTAGTGATGACAAGTGTATGCGGTATTTGATGGTAATTTAATTAATTTTATTAAAATAAATAAATAAAGAGGCTAAGTGGCTGGTAATAGAAGTGAGGGATTAGCTGAGTGAACAATTAATCTTTGGCACCACAAATATATGTTTGTTAAACTAATTACTAATGTCATCAGTGTCACCGGCTCACTGTTGGGTTATGCAGCCACCCGTCACTTAGCCAGGGTTGCACTGTTCACTGCACTGTAACAGCTCCCCTCCCCTCACGCTAATTGCTGTAATAGATGTAAACAAGCAGGGTGGGAGGTGGGGCAGATGACATCTAGTAAAAACTTCTGCGGTCCACCAATACTTCGATGTAGGAAATGAATGGTTGAATGTAGCGTTTGCATGTCGCCTGCATCGCTGACTGTGGCCGACACAAACGATTTTAGATCAAGCCATCACTATATAAGGCATTTTACAAAAAATTCCCATTAACTGTTTAGGAATTACAGACATTTGTAGAGGTTCAAATGTAACTGGAGAAGTCACACTGAGTTTCATGGCAAAGTGAGGTCAGTTGTTATTATACAACAAATGAAGCAGACATATCTGACGTTGATTCAAAGTCAAGATCTAAAGACGTGTGTACTGAAGAAGAGGTTAGTGAAGCGGTGTGCAAGTTTAGCGGCTAAATCAACCATGTGGTACATCCTTAAAAAGAAGAAATGTGCTGGCCAGCTGAGCAACACCAAACAGCCTGAAAGACCACGCAAGACAACTAAGGTGGATGATGACAGAATTATTTCCATGGTTAAGAAAAGCAACCTCTAACCAAGCCAAAACACCTTTGGGCAGGTAGTTGGTACCACTGTCATCACCATCACTGCATCTTTTAGGGATCTGCAAAAGCAGATCATCTTGCCTCCATCTCATCGTGTCACTAATATCGTCCTCTGTCACACCAACCTTCTGCATCGCCTCCTTCACTACACCAGTGAATCTTCTCTGGTCTCTGGCAGCTCCATATTCAAAGCCTCTCTCTCGTCTGCACATGTCCAAACAATCTCAGCCTTCCCCCTTTTGAACTTTGTCTCCAAACAGCTCAACCTCAGCTGTCCCACTAATGTACTTGTGAAGGACCACACGACACGCCACCTTAGTTTGGGTACGACGACCCGTATGTTCCAATATGTTCCTCTGCGGTTTCCGACAGCTTCCCTGCCCAGGACGCAGTCACTCCTGTGTGGGTCTTCCTTGCCCAGCTGGCTGTCACTGTTGAAATACACACACCGCTGTCAGGTTGACAATCAGCTGTTTCCGTCCCCCCCCCCAAGAGCTCACTGCGTCACCTCTCCTCTGCAGCAGGCCCGAGACCACGCCTCCGCCACAGTACTCATTTCTAATCCCGTCCTCATCAGTTACTCCCAGTGAAAATATGCTCCCTCCATCTCCTGTCTTTTTGTCAGCGCTACAATCTCTTACATCAAAGCAGGGCTACCATCTTGTAAACCTTCCCTTTGAGTCTTGCTGCTATTCTTCTGTCACAAATCAACTGACCCCACTCCTCCTTGTATGCACTTTCTTCTTCACCTCTCTTGTGCACTGTCCATTACTTAGAATTCTTCACCCCAAATATTCAAACTGATCTACCTTCACTAACTCTACCAAATGCATGTTTACCTTTCCACATGTCTTCCTTCCATTCACACACTGATTCTGTCTTGCTTCTCCTGAGTTTCATTCCTCCTCTCTCCAGAGCACACCTCCACCTGCTTCCTGCTCTTATTACAGATCATAATATCGTCCGTGATCATCTGAGTTCACAGAAACTCCTTCCTGACCTCAGCTGTCAACCTGTCCATCGTCATCACAAACAAGTAGGGGCCCTGAGCAGATGTAATCCCACCCCCAACTTCAACCCATGTGTCATTCCTACTATACACCACACTTCTTGCTGTGGCCATAAATGCCCTGCACCACCCTCACATAACTCTGACGGCTCATCAACTTTGTCCATCTATCGTTTGTCCAGCTTCACATACACCTCACTGTAAGCCTTTTCCTTTGCCACCTCACTCTTTGATGAACGCCTACCCTCCCAGTACCCCTGTGTACTTTTTCCTTCTCCCTGACTATCTCACTTTTTCTTTGCCAACCTCTTCCCTTGATACTTTCACTCTAACAAAATTTATATCAATCCACCTAAATTGAGCCTTGCATGATAGAGGATGCAGAAACTATAACATTGCTGTTGGTTTATTAGATGGAGGGACATCTGTTCTGTCATCGGATGGTATTAAAAATCATATCCTGACATACTAATACCCAAGTGTTATATATAATGTAATGGCTGTAAATTTACAGCTTCAGAATTAATAGCGTAATAGCACCCCAGCCTATTTAGTGATACTAAATGTATACATAACTGCAGAGAGCCCATTTAAGCTGGATATATTCACTCATTACAAATTAAATGTTTGCTTTAGTGTGATGTGCAAAACTCCAGAAATACTAGGCTTCAGAAAAATGTAAATACATTAACTTCTTGAGTCACTTAGACTGACCAACATAACTTCTCAGCATGACACATTTTAGCGTCCTAAAGCATGTACAATTTATATTTCATTCAACCTCGCAATTTTCATTGACACTACAGAGTGTCTGGCAGATCATCAGACGCTGGCAGCAACATGAAAAAAAACTTTAATCTCAGATCAAACAGCGATCATATTAGTGTGCAGTAATTGCTTCGATCCAAAGGCTGTTTTGGAAAGCTACCAAAAAACATCTAACAAACTGGTCAGACTGGGCAAGCCTGCTGTGTTATCTTATGGCCAACAAAGCCGTGGGCGACACATCTCCACAGTGCGACACAAACAACAGGCCACGAACATCCTGAGAGGTTAATTTCTCCTTTTACAGAGAGACAGAGAATAAAACCTCAAAGGAAAAAAAACAAAAACAAAATGAGAGAATGGTAATACAAGGGAATCGAAATGAAAACCAAGGCTCCAGTTAATCTAATGTCTTTTCACACATGTAGCCTAATTAAGTCAAACCAATGAAATTATCTTTATAGTTCCGTCTCTTCGCGTTCTCTAATGTTGCTTATTTTGAACCACAACTGATCCAATCTTTGTCTTAAAAAAAAAACAAAAACAAAGAAGAAAACATGGTCTGCATTTCCAAAAAAGATGCAAATTTACATGGATTTCACTTGTAAGTCAAAAATATCACTGCATTAACAATTAAATTTAATTATAAAAATCTGTTTTTTTGTTTTACAATGTTTACACTAAGGTAATTTTATTTATTTTACAAATACAATACATTCCCAATCATTCAAGTGTACAGAAAGGGGTTATTTTTTTACAGGCTTGTTAGCTGTAAAAATTACATCTATAGTATTTATTTACATCTATCTTTTCAGTCAGGACTGCTATAGCTGATTATAAATAGGTCAAATCTGCTTGATTACAGTTGTGAACTGACGATGAGAATTTACCATTGTGACATAAAAAATAATTACAAAATGTAACAAAATGCCGTTGTCAAACTATTTTTTTCTGTTTCAAGCCACTTTGCAACCCAGCTTCGTCTCGGTGTAGCAGAAAAAGTAAAGTAAATTAGCACTATATAACCTCCAGTCAGTCCTCCTTTCATGTTCTAACTGACTGGGTCAGTGTCACATCTGTTGGCACGGTTACCCAGTCTGGTCCTGCTGCTGCCCTCCTCGCCTCTGGCTTTCATATGTAAAGGGTGAAGAGGTCCCTCAACAGAGCCGCACCGCCAAATATAAATTACTGCAGATGGGAAAGCTCTCTTCCCAATTTCTTGCTTCACTGCCCGTTCAGCTTGTGACTGTTTTCTTTTGGCATTATGTTCTGTTTACTCACTTTACTAAACTTTAGAGGGAAACATCCAATTACTGTGACACTCATATTCAGTGCAGCATCTTGATCTGCTGCTCCCGAGATGAAAAGTTCTTTCCAGACAGTAGACTTCTAAACAGCTCAAAGCTGGTTATAAATAATGTGAACCAAATAGAGATTTTGGCTTTAGATTAGAGGGAGTGTAACACTGGTTGAGTAACAGTTACCCTTAACCAGTTGTGGCAAATGGCTGACCCGAGCCTGTCTCTTCCTCTTAAAAGGGCGTTTTTCATTCCCAATGTTGACAAGTGTTTGCTCATTCAGGGTCGTCTGATTGTTGGGGTTTTCCCTGTATTTCTGTAGGATAACTTACACTATAAGGCTTGTTGAGAGATGGCGCTTTATAAATAAAAGTTTTCAATGTGTTTTTCAGATGAGAAAACATGTAGACTATGTGATACAAAAATCCAGGGAAAAAAAAATTCAACCCACCTCTCTCTACTTTGAGGGCCTTTAATACAAAAACCGTTCATAGCATGAAGGTAAAATTTAATTAAACATAAATAAAGTTATTTTAGCTGAACTGGTCGAGGTCAGATGGGAGTTGAGTTTACATAAATTTACAGTTTAGTTGAGTTTACAGTTTATAATGATGAATCAGTGTTCAAAGTTTGGGAAATTTAGCTTCAGCCACAGAAGAAAGGTGGCATAAAGTTGAAGTGATGTGAGATCTTCCATCATCCTCGGGAAGACATCTAAATTCACAGCAGCCGCACTCAGTGGGAGAACTCTTTGAGCTCCCAGAGGATTACGCTGCACAAATGTCAGATATAAAAGGATGGGAAAACACACATGAGGCTGCAACACTTGACATTTACTATCGGCTGTGGTTGGTCTGCTGACTTTGCTGTTGCTTAAATCATCTGACCTTTAAGAGTCTCGGTTTTTGAAAAGAGGAGCAGTCGTCCTTTATTCAGAGTTTGTAAAAGCTGTGATCGACAGGTTTGACCCTTTCAACTGTTTGACGACTGCAGGTCATCCGTGCAACCACGCGCACAGGTCTGCAACAACATTAATTTTCTTCTTAATCCCTAGGAATTCCTCTGCAACGCACCAAATATGTCAAAGTAACTCACGAAAGACAGACAGGGCGGGTATCTATTCATACTGTACATCTACATGCGCCTATCTAAAAATCTGACTTCCTCTACAAATACAACTCTCCCAGATACATCAATAATTCAAATCAAGTGCTCGTTTTACTTCTGTAAAGGCTGGAAGGGGGAAAGACATCACCCTCACGTGGGAATTACAGTCTCTTCTGGCAGGTTCTTATGATGATTACTTATCCCGGCTACTTTTGCTCGATCCGGTCACATGTTCAGGAGAGACAATTCAAAGTTCACTACTTAAACTGCACATAAATACAGAGAAATAAAAGGGATCAAGGCTTCATGTTGCACTAAAAACTATGAGCACTGACTTGTTCACAGTCCTTGTATTTTAAACCGGTGTCAAGCAAAGTCTACAAAAAAAATCTCAGTTACTGCATCTTGAAGACTTATTGGTTATTCATAACGGAGCTGCTTCCTGTCTGACATGAATACAAAACACTTCACCGCCAAACACACGCACCTTCTCCAGGGCCTGGAGCTGCTGTTTCTGTCTTTCATCCAGCGCGTGGCCCTGGCTCTGAAGGGCCTCCCGCTCTTCCTCCATCCGCACCACCTTGTCCTTCAGCCGGTTCCGCTCGTTGTCCAGGTCTCTGATGGCTGCTTCCTGGGTCATCTGGGTGGCCTGCAGACTGCTTATCTGACCTGTGGCAGAGCAGAGGCGAGAAGAATGCAAATATTAAAGCAATGCAATCAGCAAGTTACTGGTTCTTACCGATGCTGCCAACACAGGAAAAACAAAGTGCTGTCAAAGAGTTTCAACTTTATGATTTACTCTTGAATTGCTATTTCACTTCATCGCCTTCATTCAGCCCGTTTTCCTTTGACCATTTCCTGTCATTGTTTCAAAGATTTATTTAGCTTTTTGCCTTTATTAGACAGTGTAAGGAAGAGGATGTCCTTACTACATTTATTTATATTATCTGTATTGCACTTTAGAGCACACCTTTCACTTTATTAAAAGCACCTTATCAAGCACTTTATTTAGCATTGCATTTTAAGCATAGATTTGCACAGTAAAACATTTGCACACAAGAAGTTTATTTATTTATTGACTATTTATTGAGAATTTTAAAATCAGTTGGTAGCCTTGTTTCAGATCCTGCACAGCTGCTCCTCATCAAGGAATGTGGTGGTCGTCTGTGAGGAGAAAGAAATGGTGATTGATTGTGATTAAGGTTTACCAGTAAGGAAAATTAATGCAAATGTGTGTGTGTGGGAAATCTAGAAATAAAAGTGGTGCAAAGAGGTGTTTATAAGATATGATGACTCACCTTTCTTTTTTTTCTGTCCTCTTCAGGTGTTTGGGCAAATGTTTCCCCGGGGGTCTAGACACCATTTAAAGGTTCCGGGAGAGACCATGTGTTAAGAGAGTGGGGTGAATCTGTTTGTGCTTGGGGTTTTGGGGTTTTATATAATATTGGGTTTGGTGTAAGCTTAAAGTGTTAAATATTTATTAAGATGATAATGTAAAATGTATTTATATGTTTTTTTTTATTCTAATTGATATAATGTATTCTGTGGTGGAAGGTTGGGATTTAAAAATTGACCTGAAAGTGGAATAATGGTTTAGTCTGTGACAGCTGAACATATTTAAGGCTGCCGGTTGTCATTAGAGGGGAATGTGCTGTGAAGACGCTCGAGAATTTAATTGTTGTAAGGAGAGCTGAGTAGCAAATAAATACTTGTTATTCCACTGCACTTTCCTTGGTCCATCGCACTGTTTCCAGCCGCTAACGGTCGCCCTGTTACAGACAGTAACAGTTAGGTGGGTCATATTTAACCTAGGCTCCACTGGACCATTTTTTTTTTTATGTATGACATTTTTTGCAAATCAAAGCTAGTAAGACAAGTGCATTTGCTTTTTTTTTTTTTTTAAATGAAAATCATGACAGTGTAGGTTTTAAGAGTTTTAATTAGGTGCTTCTGTTGCGGGAAAATGATACTAAGATTCTCAGCACGTATTTATGCCTGGTTTAGCATCACATTTTCACACACTCGATACCACTTTTACTTTTTCAGTAATGCAACTGCAACAGGATTCAGTCAATATCTCAAAAAGGCAACAAGAAAACTAGTTTCCTTAATCTTAAACCTTAAAACCAAGAAACGTTGTTGCCTAGAACTCTTAGTGAGCAACAGAAGAGAAGAACAGAAAAGTACAAAGAGTAAAAGCACGATTCCCAGGTGGGATTTGAACCATCTTCTGCCATTTTAGGACCAGCACCACATCTGACTCCTTACACACACATTTCTTGGTTGTTAATTATTATCATTAGGCCAAATAGTATTCTGGTGCAGTGCCTCACACATGTACAAATGGACATCAAATGAGTAGCCATGACATATCAGTGCCATGGTTGACACTGTCTCATAGAAAAAAAGGTCTACACCGCCCTGGGGCCTTTCCATGTGGAGCTTGCATGCTCTCGCTTTGTCATGTGGGTTCTCTCCGGGCACTTCAGGTGTATACAGTTCTTCACTGAAAACCTTGAGATTACTTTGATCTCTAGTGACTTGCTACATGCTGACATGCCCACGAGGACAATTAAAACTATTCACAATGCAGTAGTGAAACTGTTAAAGTGCAAAATGGGAAGTAAAAGTTGTTTTTTTGAAGTTGCAGCGGTGAGGCAGTTTCTAGAAGGCTTCACACATTTTTTTATTTTGATTTTCACTAGAATTTGGTGAATAAATGCCAAATGTCTGCAGATACGTTTTTGGTAGCAACAGGCGGTAACCAGATAGTCATCGATTCATCTTTAGGATTGTGAGAGGCCTTAAGTGTTGATTGTAAATTAGCTGTAAGTATGAGTGTGAGTCTGTATGGTTGTGTGTGTCACTATGGTAGCCTTGCAATGGGTTGGAGACCCTGTCACTCGCCCATGACAGCTGGAACTGGCTCGAGCCCCACTTTGGCCTTTAACTGGATAAGCTGTTAAGAAAATATATGGATGAATGGACACCCAATGTGGCAAGAAAGGGTCCTTATCAAGCATCTGTATGTGAGGGGGGAGTGAAAATGTGCTGGACATTTTGGGGCATAAAAACTACAAAACTTAAAACTCAAGACTACACGTTTACAAATTGTTGAAGAATAGTAAGTTGACATTTTCTCATCACTCTGACGTATTTATTTGCCTCTTACAGCTTACATCTTAAAACAGACAAAGGCTGCTTTAAAAGGCAAAAAGAACTCATGGTCATTTCTTTGCAAACAACCTTGAGAGGTCCTCTGATCTGTAGTGTGGTAAATGAGACTCCCATGGCTGCATTTACCAGCTGGATCTTATTTGTCTCTAACATGCAAGCAGCTCCAGTGGAACGTGATAAAACACTCTCATTGGGTACGAGGAACTCATTGGAGCTAATGGGCCGAGAGTGACTCTGCGCCAAGTCGCTGCGATTGCTCACACGTTTCAGACAGTGATGTTTATGCAATGTTGTTAACCAAAGTAGTGATTATAAGATATTAGATCAGATTCTAACATACACCTATTTAGCCATTTTCATGTGCACACAAAGGCAGACAAACTGGGCACTGTCGTCAGCAAGGCTTCTTCTGTCTCTGAGGGACCGGGAACACCATTAGCCCCGATATACAGCAATATGCTATTAAAGTGTAACAGGCAACGATGTCTCAGACGAGACGAGGGCAGCTGTTAGTCGATATGTTTGATGTGTCTGCACGGAAGTGCATCTTGAGTCTAGTGCGGATGCAAGAATTCACTGGCCTCATGAAAAGAGAAGGGGAAGAGATGGTGGGTCTTACTGGCTTTGAGAAGTATTTCAGTTGCCTGCTGCTGAACTCGGTCTCTGGCTGCCTCTAGTTCACATTCAGCCTCCTTCTGACGGATTTCCACAATCTCTGAGTTCTGGGTCACCTCGTCCAGCTGCTTGGTTAAGTCCTGGAGGAGAGGCAAATCAACACAAGAAAGCTCTGTTAGGGTTAAGTTAAAAAGAACAACAACTAACCTCGAACATCTTTAGAAAATAGAAATTAGACAGTCGCTTTCAAACATCATTAAAGACCAGCTGATAAATGCAGTTCTAAGCCTAAATATAGTATTTAAATGAGCATGAATATTAAACTTAAATAATTAGCCGACCAGAGACATGATTCCAAATGGCAATGATGGTCTGTGATGGTCTTCTGGCATGCACCTTGGCCTTCAGTTCACCTCACAGAGAAGTCGGGGGATTTCGTTCACTTTGGTTTTCTCGAGGTACTTCTTCACCGGGAGCGATGTGTGTTTTGGGTCGTAATTGTGTTGGAAGACAAAGTGATGACCCAGACCAACTTTTGCTCTCGATTGTTTGAGGTTTCTTCGACCTTGGTGCGACTGGGGGGGTTGTACTTCCTTAAAAACAGCCTTCTTTGCTTCAAACACAAGCAGAGTCTCTGTTGATTCTGCTTGGCCTCTCTTTTTCTTGGTCTGCAACCTCACAGTCCATTTCTGTCTAAGATTGTGAGATTAAAAGTCCTGACTTGGTGAATCATTCACTACTGTTTTGGCATTTGTTCTGGGATTTTTAGACACTTCTCTCAATAGTTTTCTTTCCAAAGTCTAAATTCTTTTCTTTCCTTGCTCTGCCGGGCTTATTTCCTCTCTTTGAATATCTTGATGAAACTTCTCATTCCACTTCTTGACACTTGGGAACTCTGTGATCAGTTTTTAAATTCATCTCCTGCTTTGTGAGCATGAACAATTCTTTTTCTCTCGTCTAAACTGATTTATTTTGGTTTTGGCATGATGCTTTCTCAAGTGACAGCTCAAACTCCTGCTGAAGTTTTTATACTGTGTCTAAATTGGATGATAATGCTCAGATGTAACTTGATTTTACAAGCTTTGGGCATTACTAAGTTAAAGCACATCTGCACTGCAGTGGCTTGTGCTGTTGCTCAATATAAGGTCTGGCTATCAAGGGGGTTATGTTAAAAAGCTGTTGCTCTGTTTCACAGTGGAGTAATTATTTTATCCTCGCCTTTATATACAGTCAGTTAATCATGTGTCGTCACAAGTACACCAAAGAAACTTTAATATTAATTAAAAAAATGTTTGTTGTGCTCAAATAGCTGTTTATTTTAGAAAAGCTAAAGAATAAAGAGCAACTAAGAGTTTACAAAATAGTTTCTAGAGCTGTCCAAAAAGAGCCAATCTTGGGCTCTGGACAGGTCAGGTTAATGACTAAAACACTATTTGACAAAATCACCATAAAAATAATTTATAGATAATGTCTTTGTTATTTACACGTTAAATGATCGCTCATTTATATAGACTGCCAGGAAGCTCACTAGCTGAGCAGTTTAAATAGAGGAAGATGTTTTTCACACTCACTCAATTTCTGGCATGAGAGGATTGTTAGCCCAAGTTCTTTTTTTGTTGTTGAAATCAATAAATCTGAAGACCTGAATATTTGGACACAGGCCCAGTAATATCAGTGATTAACTAAATGGAATGAAACCCGAGTAAATGTAAATCCACCTGTTCTGTATTTGATGGTTCATGGTGTGTTCAGGACTATTATGAGGTACGTTGTGCTACTGAAGACAGACCTTTAAAATCACATGTTTCTTGGTTATTGCAAAAAGATAAGTGCAGTGCAGCAGAGGCTTAAAGAGGCACATCTGTATAGAAAAGTGAACTTCACCTTATGTTGTAATGCAAGGTTGTAGCTGGGATGAAGTTAGCAGCCAGCAGCTGCAACCAGTTTATCAAACTTACAGGAAAAAACATATTAATACTGAAGACTGTGAATGCTGACTGGTGCTCAATTAATAAG